>LUGF01053824.1:160740-186454 GCA_001625245.1 Calycopis cecrops
TGTATGAGAGTGATGTGTCTCAACTTTTTATCCAGATATTAACATATTATAGTGCATATTATTGTAATATATAATTCAATTTAATAGCTAAATTAGATTTCATGAAAACAAAATTGGCACTTTCACTCCAGGTTTATTTCACCGTGCCAATTTAATGGGCGGATCCCCTACCAGTACCTAGAAACTCGATCAGACCCCTACCATTTAGCAGCAAAACAAGCGCAGCTCTTAAATTGCCCCACATCCAACTCTACCGTAATAATTGAGTGCTTAGAAGTTAAAGCCAAAGAAGCCAAGTGGAAAGATATTGCCAATTCGTATATCGATGATTCAAGTATTTGTAAATTTAAAACTTTTAAAATCAACGCAAGTTTGAGGACAATTGATCTGCCTTTTCCGTTTGGGGCTTAGCAGGAAGAATCTTTCAAGTGCTTTCTTGATCATTTACCAAAATACAGTTTGAGTACACAGTACCCATCTACAGTTACAGGATCATTTCGCAGTACTTTTCAAAAGAGCTTAGTTATTGTATTATATTTTGCATAGCATTAAAAGGAAATCAAGCAGTCAGAACCCTTCGATAACTGCCGACACCCATAAATATCCTACAGACTCCCTCGGAACGCCACAATTTTTTTATACGAAAGAAAGCAGCAAGAAATACAGTAGAAAAACTGAGAAAACCGTTAGTAAGTCGTATTAGTAGTAGTTGGTAGCAGCAGTTTAGTAAGAGGCAGTGCCACACTGCATACTTGCATGCAGTCGAATTGGCCGACACGACCGGGGAGGTACTTCTCGCTTACACGAGACCGGCGGAAAGTGATAGCTGTGCTGTCGCGTTTCGTGCGGTGTGTATGTTGGTGGGAGAGGAATGGAGGGCAGCACATCTGTCTAGCCTCTATGCAGATGTCTAAGAGCGTCGATAGTCATGAACATAGCTTAGTCTGCTCGTTTGCCCCCCCTATAACATAAAAAAGGGCTTTAGCAGTTTTTATCCTTTCAAAACATAGATTTTCAATATTACATAGATAGTACATATTTATAACTAACAAACAAGTTTAAAACCTAGCTACGTTCATAGCTTTCTGACACTCATCAATTGAAATGCCGTATCAAATTAATACTTGAATTTAAAGCTTTTCAGTTTCCCTGTAGCTTTTACGTGTACTAACGATGTTTAGAGCTTATTCGATGGTCAAGCGAATTATTTCTGGCTGTGAATCCTGGTATTTTCGGTTGTGAAATATCGCACAAACACTTTCGAAAGCTTTCAAAGCTTGATTATTTGATATAAAAATATAAAAAAAGCTGAGAAAATTATAACACTTTTTGGTTTGATCCGGGTCTCAACAATTTTGATCTCACGATTTGAGGCCGAATATGGTACTCATTAGACAACGTGGCACTTATTCCTTGAAATCCCACAACCAGAAGCGTTTATACTTATCTAATACCTCAGTACATCTGTAATTGTAATAAGATCATGTCTCCTGGATTAAATCATGATATTATCACATAGCCAGTAAAAATGTTTTTATTTTAACATTTTTTTTTTTCATAAAAAGAGGGCCGTTTTAAATGGAAGCCTTATCTCGCACGTCAAAAGTTTTTCATGTTTCCCAGCTGCGTGTAAAAGGTTTTATTATGTTATCTGGGTTTTTACCTGTGGCTGACCACAAAGAGTAGGAACTTACAAAGTTGTCCGGCGTAAAGGTTGGGCCCTTGGAATAAGTTTTAAATGAAATTCAGTAACATTTATTACATCATCATCAAGGGAAATCGTATTTGCTCGTTATAAGCAGACAATAATATTATGATTGAAGTTTATTCCTCAAAATATAAATATGAAAGAATGAAACAGTAAAACGGAGTATAAGGTTTCGTTGTCTTTTCTTGCACCATAGTATTTGGACTTACCACTTGGTTAGGATGGCGTGAAGCCGCTGGATGCAAGTTTTCGAAGAGCAAGAGATTTCGAAGTCCCATTTTAATGGAGGAGTTAAAGAGAATAATAGGTCCTTTCATGTTATTCTCATATTTTTATGTGGAATGGCGATTGGCAAATTTATTCACGTCTATTTTGAAAGTAAGAATAATTCGTAGGCGATTATGTTACGTTAGCACGTAACTAATATCTTTTATTGTGGCCATAAAATTCATCCCCTGCGTCCTTCCCCATTCTTTCCTTCACCGGTCAAGCGTGTTTTACGCAATAGTAAATGCTCAGTAAGGAGAAACGAGATAGATGATAACGAATTGACGGCTTGAATATCATAGTTTGTCACTCTAGGTATGTCCTACTGCTGTCGGGTACAATGCAGCTAGTAATAAATTTGTGACCTCAGAAGAGTTACCTATATTTTAAAAATAAGTTAGTACCAACTTGGTGGTCATGGAAAAGATATAGGTTTTTCATCAGAATGTAATAATATTAAAACTACAAACTGATGGATATGTTAAAGTACATATACATTACGTTCGTGTGAAGAATTTCGTCGTAACATTTCATGGCACTAATGGTTATGGCTAAAGTCTAAATAACAATAACTGTGTAACAGGTAACTTATGTACCACCCGCCAGTGGTGGATGGGGGGTCCGGGCCCCCCAGTCATGATAGCTCATAGAGCTCTTCCAGCTCATGACCCGTGTCGGCAAAGTTTTTAGCTGCCGCGCGCGAGCTGCTCCCCTCCGTTAGAGGTGGGGAGTTGAGGACACCCGCTGTCCTCGGCCATGATAATAATAGTATAACCTATTAGTCGCAATAGTCCGGTTTGCCTTCTCCCATTAGTCTGGGAAAGAAGGGGGGGTCTGTCCCCCTATCGACCACAAATACAGAGGCTAGAGCTCCCCAGCGAGTTCGCTTCTCATATCGATGAAGCTGCACTGACCTTCTGTCTCAGCATAGTTTCTATCTAAATAAAAAAGGTAACTTATGTTTCATGGTGTAAAGTTGGCTCCATATCGTTTGGACGCCATTGCTGTAGCTATGAGGTTGGTATTACGTAAGCGCCATAAGATGACTGCGTTAATAATGTACCTATTTCATGTTAATTATAATTGTTATTTTCTTATTTTAAACTTTAATTTTGTGTCACTATGGTAGGTACCTACCTACATATTCATTATAATAGTTTATTGTCAAATATTTAACTAATATAGGTACAGCTGCTCAACAAGTAGTTGTAGTGAAGGATCACTTAAGATTAGGTTTATGATATCTCCGGATATCCTAATCACTAACTGAGTAAGTAAGTAAGTAACCTTTTAGGGAATATGATGGATACACTGTTGTACTTTTAATTTATTGTTATTTAGGTAAATACTACTGTTTTTTATATTTTTTTTTTATCTTTTATAACAACCTAAATTTTTGTTTTGTTTAATGTTTACTTTTTTTAAATATTATAGGATAATTGTGTTTTTCTAGATTTAAGGTCGAACTACAAAGTTGTTAATGTGTAACAGTAACAGTAAAAATATTTCTATTTCTATTCTATTTCTAAATAAGTACGTTCACAAAAACGTCCACCGCAATAATCAAATATTATTATTGAATTAATTAGCGTTAAAAATAAAAAAAAACTAATTCTTATAAAATAATCACAAAATTCACATAGTTTTTTACATTTACATTACAATTACATTAAGAAATGCCTATAATGTTAATAAACATAATAATTTTAATTATGGCGTTGTGCCGAGAAGAATCTTTCATAGTTCGTAGCTACTTTGAAAGATTTCATGATGCGCTTCCAGATACTTCGGCTCCCTCACAAAATACCAATTAGATGCCAAATGACCAAACTCCCGGTTGTGAAAAATAATCATTTTCGTTTAAAATGAAATCTCCACTGATTAAGATTCGTAAATATTAGAAAGTGTCAATTGGAAGGAATTAGGTATTTATTACAATTATTGTATGCCATTGACCTACCGTGTACCTAAGCCAAGGAGAATAGCCATCTGAGGATATCTATGGACGTAGGTAATGATTAAAGAGCTCCGACTACTCATTGGTTCCCTAATGTTTAAAAAATAATTCACTCAGATTTTTTACAACAACACACACAATTATCTTTTACATCATTACAATATTACAATTATCTTTGCACGTATCGATTATTTATATATTTATACATATACGATAAATGTAAATAAATATAAAACTTAAATAAAATTTTGAAAGTCTAATTAATTTGAATGACCGTTAAACCAATATTCGATTTCAATTGAATATATCAATTCTCAACTGAGAAGCCAGTCTGATATTTGCGAACGCTGTGTTCGGTTTTCACAAAACCCCCGGATGTACATTTTTTGTTAGGTATTTGTTTTTGTACAAGTATTTTTAGCACTTTGTCCCTGCTGTCGTTCGGCGGCCATGTATATTTCAGAGAGCATTTGTATGTTTTTCCGCTGCGCTAGTTTTACACATTGACTGCCCGTGAAAACGTTTTATGGTTCGAATTGAATTTAATTATTATAGTTTTACTGCCGTTCTATCGCTGCATTGATATAAGGGAAGGCAATACGTTTCCAGAATATTTGGAGTTTGGAAAAGAACGATGGTCATCAGAAGGCACTGACTGCTTGACACATTTGACTATAAAAATATAATTTGGTTGTACGGATGTTTCTAGTCATCGCATGTCGCAGATGATCAGAAGATGACTGCATGCCCTATAGATATGCTATAAAATAAAGAGCATTTACAATCTGGATTCCCTCTTGTCGAATAAAATAAGTTGGAGAAACTTTTCGCGCCTCGATCGATGTAATTTCGTGACAATTTACATTCTGTAATTAGCCAAATTTTTATGTACGGCTTTTGTATCATAAGTTATATGAGAAGAAGTTGACATTCAACAGCATTATCATACTCGTCATCCACACTTAGACTGGTTCTGATAAAGAATTTCAAATCTTTTTATACTATTTATCTTTTTATTCGATTTTTATACTAAAATTCTATTTTAGTATAAAAAATCGAAAGAGCCTTTTGGTGTCAACCGAAGACAATAAATACCTGCAAAGAAGTGATGCAGACGTGTTGGCTTTTCCTCCAACCCCTACAGCATCAGCCAGTAGAGACACCCGTGCTTCAGATCCCGGTGTTCTCCAGAGCGAGCTATCTGCTGAAAGTTCCCCGTATTCCCTAAACCAGTCATGTCCCCAGCACAACTGCTTGCCATTCCAATCGATGTGGTTTGTTCGAGCATCACGTAGAAACACGACGAATCGCTTGTCATGATGGCTTTTGTTGCTGAAGCCGGCAACCGAAGCCTATCATCATCATTGTCCATTTGGTACCACCCAGGGGTCTCGTGTACGTCTAAGGCTGAATCCTATGGACGAGAGCATACATGAACCCTCAAATAACTCTGGAAGACAAAGTATTGCATTTATTGCTATCTTCCGCCCGAACCTTCGCCTGCTTGGATTTCGGACTTCCAAAATGGAGTTATTTTACATCTAATATATAAAATTCTCGTGTCACAGTTTTCGTTGCCATACTCCTCCGAAACGGTTTGACCGATTCTCATGAAATTTTGTGAGCATATTGAGTAGGTCTGAGAATCGGCCAACATCTAATTTTCATCTCGATATTCCCACGGAATCGAAAGTTACGCGGGTGAAACCGCGGGGCGCAGCTAGTATAATATAAACCTTCCTCTTGAATAACTATATCTATTAAAAAACCTTTTTTTTATGGTATATATGGGAAAACGAGGAGTCGGAGCCATTTTCGTGACTACCGACGCCCACAAACATCCGTATAGGAACTACACAGATGCACTGCCCTCCTTTCTGCTTCCACGTCCATGAGCCACCGACTATTCACACACCACACGAAACGCAAACAGCACAGCTGTCACTTCACGCTGGTCTCTTCTAAGCGAGACAGGGGTGAATTGACAAGTGAACCTTTCAAAATCTGGTGCATAATTTTAAAGATATAGCAAGTACCTAATGCATACAGACACACAGACGAATAAAAGCGACTTTGTTTCATACTATGTAGTTATTTATTGTAACATTCTGTACTTAAAAAAAAACATTGTATACAAAAGATCTGCCACAGCTTAATTACGTAAATTAAAGTGTAGGTAATTTAAATGTTTCAGTGTTTAAATGGTAAGGAATTTAATTAAATTGCAACGGTTATTTGATTGCTTAAATGCTTTTAATTACACTGATTGCTGTATTACTACATACATACATACATTACTACATGTGCATTATCACCGTCCGAATTATCATTATGGTAAGAGGTAGTGCCACACTGCATGCTTTCATGCAGTCGAATTGGGCCGCCACGACCAGGGAGGTACCTCTTGCTTACACGAGACCGGTGTAAAGTGCTCTCGGATTTCGTGCGGTGTGTAGCCGGTGGCCCATTGAGGTGGGAGTAGAAAGGAGGGCAGCGCATCTGTATAGCCTCTATGCAGATGTTTGTGGGCGTCGGTAGTTATGAAAATGGCTCCGGCTGCTCGTTTGCCCTCCTATACCATTAAAAAAAATCTATATACCGATGGAAATCCTAAATTGTAGCTGAAAATACTTTTTCTAGATATTCTTAAGCATCAATAACTAATGTGGCAAAATTATTAATGCTAGAAAAATGCTAAGGATAATTATTAGGAAACAGAAATATAACATAATAGTGCAAAAGTGTTTGCTCCATAATAAGTTTCTATCAGATGACCCCAACTTGCGGGCGCAAAACTAATCAACACTTGTCTGCAACAAATCTATTAATCATGTCCAAGGTTTAATCAAACAGGGTTGTCACCGCCAGTGCGGCTTTCGTGTACTATTCGTCATTTTATATTATTCGTATTCATCATCATTACTAAACTGTTTATTTTCTAAACTCGTCGGGTTTCGTGCGATAGTAAGTAATTATATAAAATGAGGGCAGCGCATCTGCAATGATTCTATACGGATGTCTGTGGGCGTCGATGGTCACGAAAATGGCTCCTACTGCTCGTTTGCCCCATATACTATTTATTATACAGACTATACAGACTACAGTCTTAAACTAAGACATATGGTGTCATTTTTTGGCCGTATCGTGAACGAGAGGTATAAAAATCGTCAGCCGTGCCGGCCTAAGTGGACTGATAATAATTTTTTTTTTATTTATTTAAGCCTATGTTGTCCCACTGATGAAGTCATGATGAATATTGATTGTGAAGGTACAAAATTAAACACTAATATTTTTGGGCGTGGTAAATGATAAACACAAAACTAATAAATGTAAATCAAATTTATTCACGCGAATTAAATTGACATTTATAATTATAATTGAATTGGTAAACAAGGCGCTACCTTATTGTGATACGCTTACGAGTTGCGGTAGAAGGGTTTAAGGACAGTGATTTTGTTCTGAAATTCATTAATGTTCTCTAAACAAAGCCTTTCTTGGTGAAATTGAAACTGGGACGCTTGATACTGTTACAACTATACCCATACACGAACTTACTGAATTGAATAGAAGTTTTTTTAAATAAAAGTATTTAAAAATTTCTAGAACTTAAAAAACACCAGCCGCGTAATATTCAGCACAGCTGTCACTTACCACGTGATCGAGAGACCCCCACCGTCGAGCCGGCCAGTACGGATACAATAATAACTTTTTTTTGGAGGGAGACAAACGGGCTGTCATAGCCATTTTCATAAATGCCGACATCCTTAGACATTTGCACAGACCTTCCACCCTTCTTCGTGGGACACCGGCTACTTATACACGGCATGAAACGCGGCAGCATAGCTGTCACTTCACGCTGGTGCACGGTGTCGTGTAAGCGAGAGGAACTTCCGCGGTCGTGCCATGCGAACAGCGCTCGCTTGCATGCAGGCAGCGTGGCACCACCTCTTAAACTCTCACTAAAACTTAATTTTTAAAAATAATATGGTTACTTAAAAATAGACATGTAATAAATAACTTCATACCTCGTCGTTTATCTCCACAGGTAACAAGGTTAGCTCGTGGGGTTAAATTTCCTGAAGTCAGGGTGCGGAAGCGACCGATGTCTCGTCTTTATTTTGTACACCGTTGTTTGTAATTTAGTTATAAAATATATTTTTATACAAATAGTTAGTAGCTTTTAGTTAGTAGTTAGCAGCATTGCAAAGAAATTGGGGTGGTACGTTAGACGAGAACCCTCGCTTAGGGAACATAGAGAAACAGGTACCGTATTTAATATTATCGATAAAATCAATATTACCGATAACATTGCAATGTTATCGACAACATTGCAATATTACCGTACAGGTTTTGTCGGTACCAGTTACCTGTTTCTCTATGTAAGTATCCTCACATGATACTGCCGTATAATTACAGCTATATCGCATTTCGTGCAGTGTTTGGGTAGTCCGTAGTCCATTAGAAGGGAGAAAGAAAAGAGGGCAAGGCAACTGTGTAACAGACATGCTGTTATCCTTAGAGTTTGGTAGTCATTAAAAAGTCACAAATTGCCTATGAATGTGAAAAATCAGAAGATCTGCCCTTAGCACCCTACCGGAACCAACCCAAGACCGATGGTAGCTGATCATAGACATGTGAAGATGCTTGTACAATAACGTCACCATTCGTCCTTACAAATGTGATTATAAGATTGGTATACAAATATGCACTTTAATAATATAATTTTAAGGTGCGTTTTAGTATAAAAAGTAGTTTAAATTCACATTATGAAACGTAGAATGGAGTCAAGTTACGGATTACGTTGGCGTCATTTGGAGCAAGTCACGTACTTCTATGTCTGGGAAAATTTAACAGAAATTACAGATTAGAGCTCATTTATTTCGAAGTAAACTCTAAAACGCTAGACATTGCATCTGTGTATATGTATATCAAATATACTTCGGCGAAACTAGTAGAAATTACATCGATACAAAATCCAAGATACCTAAGTGTACTATAAAATAATAAATTATAAATAATAAACTCTTGAGATATTATATCTTAGGATAATACTTAGATATATCAATGTCCTAGAATAACTATTGCCACCGTACCTACGCGTCTTACTAATTGAGCATACCGCATAATATATCAGTTAGGTATCTATACAAGGTTGATACAAGCGAGAGGCATTATATGAAACCATATATTTAGTGTATTATTTTCAGGCTGCACAACAAAAATCAGATCAATCAAAGTAATAAATTAACCACAGGAATTTTCCATATTTTTTCTCACTACTCTCTAACTCTCTACTCTCCTACATGCTGACCGGCCGGGGTCATTCACCCCGTACGAGGTTGCCGTTCGCTGTACGAAACAGTACAAAGCATGTTTATGTTTTTTCGCTGTTTAACTTGTTTGAAAAAAGTATTTTCGTATACTTGTCGTAAACTTATTTTGTATAGTTTTGGATTAACTGTAGGTACTTATAGTATTTAATTTAATGCCTCTCGCTTGTATCAACCCTGTATATCATGTATCTAAGAAAAATTCAATTTCTTAGTAGATTTCAACTGGCTAGTCAGATTTATATATATTATTATCCAACAATTTTACAAATCAAATTAATATAGCAAACGAGCAATTGGGCCATTTGGTGACTACCGATGTCTACAAATATCCGCATAGAGGATATGAAAATATTTACCTTCCTTCTGCCTTCATGTCATGAGCCCCTTCTAATTCACACACTGAATGCTTTATAGTTGTTACTTTACGACGATATCGTGAGTGCCAGAGATACATCCCTGTTGTGCCGGCTCAATTCGGAGTAGAAATCGTGTTATTACAATTCAGTGATAACACTTCTACTCCATATAACCAGTTTGGACGAGGGAAAATAGTAGACAAAAGGTGTGTTGAAAGAAATCGCTTACGCTCTTGACTTAGAGTGAAGTCAGGTACTAATACGAGTCTGTACAATTTCGTAGCTTAGCGTACACTTTCATAGTCATATGGCTTCAAGTTAAAGCTTTATATGTTCGACTTACTAAGACTTATTCTCTGGATTCTAAGTGAGCCTAACACTTCTGCTCCTTGAAAGCTAATTCATCTTTTCTGGTGTCACTGTTGATGCTATTTTTGGAGCCAGGTTTTATTCAATAAGTTTTTAACAAAGCGCGCTTGAAATGTGCCCAATCTTGACAAGATTGGGCACATTGATCCTACTAACCTCATAACAGAAACCAAATGAAACTAGCAACTATTAAGTATATACCATCCATATTAGCATAATATATAAAAGTATCACTGACAAGATTTGATACATTCTCAAAGGAGCTTCAATAAAAACTTTTTTTAGCTGCTAAAGATTAGTAAATTTCCATAACCCTCATCAAGATGAAGAAGTATAAAGTTTGCTTGTTGTGTGAACATAAACATTAATTTTAACTGACTTTAATGAATATAGCTGGTATTAAACTCTGTCACGTTACAAAATCTACCCTTACCATTACATTAGATTTAATGTAGCGCAATTCCTCAGCTGGTATCGTACGAAAAAATCTTCCAAGGTCGATTCGTAAGACTATTGTAGAAAGGAATCTATCTGGGTGCTTCCAACGAAACAAACATAACATTTCAAGGCATTATGATTGGTACAAGTTTTTGGGTTAATGGAAAGAGAGCTAGCTTCCAAGGAGCAGAAGTCTTGTGTGACGACCAGGCTGGCACGATTAAAAAACTTCAAATACTTTCAATAATTTCTAACATCAGCACGTCTGTCATATCAGTCCATCCGTTAAGAAGTTTAACAGCTACTGTGATGCGATGCAGTGAAGCTTATGAAACATGAAGCTCGTTAAATAAACCGCTATAAAAACCGTTAATGTAGTTTTATTAATGCTTCTATTTATTTACTACTAACTGAAACCTTAGAAACCGAAATATGTAGTTGATTTGCCAGTTAATTTCCTAATTAGCTAACCGGTATTTTAATAGGTATCTGTAAAATAAGCCAGAAAATGAACTAGATATGCCAGTAAAACAATACAAACGTGCACGCATCTGCACGAGACAGCTCGAGCTCGCTCCGATGTGAATACCCAATCTGTTCCGGAGTGTGCGCGGTGCTGATTATTATTCATCATTTCCTGCGCCGTGATGTGATCTCCACAACGCAAGTCCTAATTTCAAAGCGATCGGAAATTTATATCATCAGTATCCTTACGAGGTTATTAATTTTTTTTCTCTTTAGCCATTATCTTGTTTTATTCCATTTTTTACCCGCCTGCCTCAGAAAGATGGAGGTGGAATTGCTGCTTTAAAATCTTTAGGAAATTTATATTAAATAATGAATAATGAAAATAGTTAACATAAAGAGACAGATTTACTATAAGTCTCGCTCTTACACATACTAACAGTTACTAAAGTGGTCCTTATATCCTAGTGGTAGCTTTGTGGTCGACAAAGAATCATGTAAACAAGGGGTCCTTAATTAACAACTTTGTTGTCAATTGTGACATGTTTAAATGTGAGAATAAACAAGGTAGGTAAAAGAAAAACCTTCATTCACACGTCAATCTTATGTAGGAAGGGAAACAGCAAGGTTTCATCTGCTGCAATGCAGCAACAACATTCTTCTCCCCCCCCCCACTGCAACCTGTTATCCACAATTGGTTACCCGAACGTCTCATACGAAGACCTCTCTGGTTGTGAAGGACCAATTCAGCTGTAACCACTGCCTTACCTCTTACTAACGCGAATCACAAGCGAATCACGCGCGTAATTGCGAACGCTACGCCGCATCTGGACACGTCGTATGCAGCTCAGTACCTCGACAACGCGGCGAATGCTTACGCGCGTAAGTTACGCGCGCGATTCGCTCAATCTGGACAGGCTCTAAACGATCAACCATGGGATGAAGAGTTCATCTGCCTTTCGTATCTTTATAAAAATCAAAGTTTATTTAGCTTTATAAAAGCTCCGTTGAATTTCACAAAATCGTTGTTTGTATGTAAATCTGTGAATTATCCATTTTACATTTGTCTAATCCTGCCAAGGGATCTTTTGAGGCTATACGTTCGTAAATTACATTTATTAATTAATAATTTGAGGCAAATTAGAGAAGATTTATAAATACCTAATCAAGTAGACAGGGTTATTTTTTGAGATCAAAATATCTGTGACAATATGGTATTCAAAGTTAGTAGTATTTGCGTGGTCTAACAAAATATATAAGTACAAACTTTTGCACTTATAATATTAGCTACGAATTATGTGGATGATTATATAGAACTGGCTTTTTTCTGCGGTTTTATTTTTTCTTGCAACCATTTGTAGTGTAGCTCTTGTATGGTTTAATTATAATTAAATGTAATTAAGTAATAGTTATCTATGATGATGCCTACATAAATCGAAGGTCCTTGTTTCAAGTTCTTATGCACACCTGTATTTTAGCGTCTAAGTACTTTATGCACTTGGATCTTGTCCAAGCAGCGTTCATATATCTTGTCGACGTGTAAAATACGCTGAAATGGTTTTGGTGTAGTACAGTTTATCACAAGTTCACTGGGTAAATAATGGAGCCTTTTAGCTGTTGGATTTTAGGTATTTAAGTCTTTGATTTCTGTATATTGTGTTATTGCTTTTCATAATATATTCTCGATCTATCTATAAGTTGCGTTGAAAAAATATATAAGTAACTACTAGTTCCGAATACAAGTTCAGAAAGAGAGTGAGTTACAGTGACAATGATTGCTCGCAGAACCGAGAATCTTTGAGAAAGATGTTGTCGAGCGTCGGCCCGCATACGAACAGGACTACTTTTCACACTATAATAAAACTATTATAACGGATTATCGATTTTATGGAGGTTTATTTAAGTACAATCCTGACGTTTAAGAAGCTTTACAACTATGACTATCTTGGTTGGACTGAAATGAAAAAAAACGATAAAATCCGTTAAAATAATTTTATTACAATGACATTTGCGTCTACCTAAGATATACTTTCTAAGTACTTCAGTGTAATATCTCAAAACTGAAAAGCTAAAAAGAGAGACTCCTTCATTACCTCTTCTTCTCCTCTGAGATATATGTACCTAGTTGTCTCCGCGAGAGATCAAGTGAACCACAAAATCATAGATTTGCTTATTTTTCCTAAGCTTCGTGATCTATAAGAGTTAATCGATTTATATGGGTTGGCAAACGTATAATTAAACAATCCTACTATCCTACTAATATTATAAATGCGAAAGTTTGTATGTTTATTTGTTTGTTACTCCTTCACGCTAAAACTGCTTAATAAATTTTCATAAAAATAGCACACACATAGAGAGTAACTTGGATTAACACATAGGATAGTTTATATCCCGAAAAAATGTTCCTATGGGATGCCATGGGATGATTTTCTATTTTCCACGGCATAGAAATTTACGCAGCTGAAACCGCACATAGTATGAAGTATGAATACGAAATAATCCACACAGGCATAAGTTGGGAATGGTTTTTTCAAACGTATAGTTATAATTTAGCAGTTTTTGATTTACTTCTATACATGAACTATAAATTTCTTACTTCTGGCCTAATTTCACAATTCTAGGTAAATGGGAAGTACTCTATAGGTTTTAGAAAAAGTGCAAATTCATAAAAATAAATATGCACAGACAGACGGATAACACAGCGATTCTATAAGCTTTTTTTCTTTGAGATACGAAACTTTAAAAAACAACATAAAATAAACTATACGCAAATAAAATGAAGACAATATTGTGTTCATGACAAAATTGCTGGAAGACTTGAGCAAAGTGATCGGAAAACTCGATCGAGTTTCCCAACAGGTAGATCTTAAAATGAACTTGGTCAAGACAAAATTCATATTCTTAAAGTTGTTAACAGTCCAGTTAGGTAAATTCATGTAAAGATATTGATATTCGAATCCATGTAGGATAGAATACGTTTGGAAATCTGAAAAAGATCTTCGCGTCCAAAATACCGCAGTGCCTAAAGACGAACGCCTTCACTGTTTAACAGACGTATATACAAATGTGTTGCCTTGCCTCACCCCTTTCTTTTTGCGAGACTCATGAAAGGAAGGGAGGCAAAAAACATGCTGATGTGTAATTGGTCATGATTAAGTGACTCCGACTGCCCCCTTATGAATATGACGTATAATAAATGCTGTACACCGGCTTTTCGAGACGTAGGGGTTAGAAACCGTGACTCCTTTACATACTAAATAAGCCTAGTTACTCTTAAGTTCCACACTGTTACTGCATCGGTTTCAATGAAATGAAATGAATAAAATATTTTAATACGCATATGAGTTCACATGAAGGGTTCATGAAAAATAATCTCTCCATCTCTTCCGCTTTTCGGAAATGGTAAATAAATTACATATCTGCTTCAATATTTATTAATTTCAATAATGTTCTTATTGTATTCTGTTTATATTTCCGCATGAACTTTCATTTAATAATTCCGGTGATTTTTTTAATGTATTGGTTGTGTTCGTATAATGTTACGATAAATCATATTTAATATTTATTTATCTCTTCATAAATGTGCACATAATAATATGATACCGCATTTAATATTCACTCTCTGTGTGGTGCTTTAACAGTCTTTTAACAGTCTCTCTTTGAGTTACTAGCTTTCATTTAACTTAATATTTATTAGTATCGATCAAATGGAAGCTGAATTACAAATACTTTTTAAAGTCCAATTGAATTCAAATTTTTGAGATACATATTTGTACGTAAGTTGAATTACAATGAAATATTATGGCGCCAGTGAGCTAATCTCATGCTGGAGATGGAAGTTGGGTTGCAAAATCTTTTAATAAACAATTTCCATGGCTACCTTCCGATTATCACGGCCTCATAGCTTTTGGTTAGTTTGATTGGTCTTGACTACGACTGTACGCTTAGATGACAAGGTCTGATTCAGTTTGTAACTCTGTAGTATTTTTTATGGTATTTCAAACGAGCACTTGGAGGCATTTTGATCACTACCGATGCCCATAGACATCCGCATAGAGGATATACAGATGCGCTACCCTCCTTGCTCCTCCCACCTCCATGGACAATATACATAAGACATAGTGTGACACATTTTTGTTCTTGTGACAATATTACGTAGTAAGATCCAGAACATAGACTCTCAACTTATATCACAGTAATTTTGAAATTAATAGATAATCGTGAGCATTATATTATTACTAATAATATAAATATGTGAATGTGTGATTTTTATTCATGCTCTTAAAAACTACAATCAAGTTTGGCTGAAATTTGGAAAGAAAAAACATAAATCACAACTGATAAATAGCATGAAATGTACTTTTACTAAAGAAATCAATGGTTCCCTTGACATAGATTTGACGTTAAACAATATTATTATGTGTAGGAATGATGATGACTTGCGTTCAAATAGGTAGTTGAGTCAAGAGTTCTTCTTGGAACACAACCCGATCTATAGAATCCATAAACGTATATCGTAAGTTAGCTCTCTTGGCACAAAAAATTGGCTCTATATCAAAAGATAAGAGAGTTTTCATTTCGTTCCGATATAAAATAGTTAAACAAGAAATAAACGTTTACCCGCATGGTCTATAAATTGTGTCGAGTGCTACGTTTAGAATCATTATTATCATCGTCAGCCGTAGAAAGTCCAATAAAGATAGGCTTCTCTTAAACAACGCCGTAGTTCACCATCACAAGGCACTTACATTACTTAACCCAGTAGTGAGGTAGTGCGGAGCTGCCATTCGAGAACTCTTCGTCCCCAGCGGTTATCGATTTTGCCAGCTCTGACCACACTCGGGATTTGCGGCAGTTGGGCATTACAAGTTGAAAAATCCACATAGTATATGAGGTATGACCGGGGACTCAAACTCGGGACTTTACAATCTGCAGTTGAACAATATACCTTACATACACGTGCCTTTTAGGCAATGAAATTAATGATAATATAGGTAAAAATGTACCAAACCTGAAATGTTCAAATAATTCGCCAATATTCAAAGTTCCAACGCTTGTTCTAGTTATCTAGTTAGCTGAACAGGAAAACTGTTAGTGCCACAAATATGAGCCTCTAATTTACTGTTTTGCTCACAAAGAGGAATCCAATTTTTCGCTACATAAAAAACAACGTTTCGAATATACGATACCTACACATTTTTTTATAAAGTACCTATTACACGTAGGTAATACGCAAATCTGGTATAGATGTAACCACATCGCAACTGAAACTAGTCGACAATTCCTGGAAATTACTTTCGAATGTGATACTGGTGTAAAATAATGAATATGTTTAAGCTATTTGGGTGATTTGAGAAAATCCCGAGGTTTTAAAGCTGTGCTTAACGATAACGCATCCGAGGCGAGCTAAGTTGACTGGTACGTTCCTATTTGTTACGCCAACGTATAAATACATCTATGTTAAAAGTAGCATTTTGTAATGTTCTCACATGATGTTAATGAGTCCAAAAAATGTAGGCGTCACCTTGTTAAAATCAATTTACTTAAATTAAGTACTATCAATAATAATTTGATCATACTCTGTTGCCAAAGAACGTCCACATGGATTCCCTTATAAGTTAATGCAATTATTTTGCCATCCTTAGAATCTTATTGTGGGAACAGTTACTACCCACAAAGCCGCTCCACGATTGCCAATTTAAGTTCCTTGCGAAGTTGTATTTTAACTCGTCACGTAGACAGACGCTTAGTGAGCGTTAGCGTGCTACGTCTGAACACTTAATCTTATTTTTACCGTTAGCTAGTCGCTCGTTGTAGTATCGAAGTTAAGTCTAAAAAATGCCCCTTACTGAGTAGTAAAATATTCTTATTATTTTAGAGTTTGATTTATTATCTAGCAACGTCTGAGCTACATAAATGATTATTAATTATTATACTCTATAAAATAAACTACAATTATGGTGACAATATATTAAATTATCAATCAATCTTCTATTAAGAATACTTTTTTGCCTAGATACGCGGTGGGGGACGCAAGGACGCAATGCATCTGTCAGATGTGCTTGTGATGAGTTTGCCCTAAGGAATCTGTATGGTACATGTCTATCACCTTCTTCGTGTACATAAAAGTGTTATTATTCTATGATTACATTACGGTTAGTAAGCATTTATAAAATATGTTATAAATATTTCATTTAACTTTGCCCACTCATATTTTCCAGAGACACAATTTATAACTACACAATTTATGTCGTAACGTAGATAATTCACTTGATAACTTGTTATTGTCGTCGTGAGCCTGATGCACGGTAGTTGGATCGTAGAAATAACTGTAGGAAACTTTAATATATAGACTCGATCTATTCTCTCTCGGTCGATCCAATTCCCACAATGAAGCGATGCACTTCAGCAAAAGTACAATTAAATTCAATACAAACCATATAACCTTTCAAGCGCAGTCTATTTGTAAAACTAGAGCTGCGGAAAAACATACAAATGCTCTCTGAAATATTCATTGCCGCCAAACGGCAGCCCGGATAAAGTGCGGAAAACACTTGTACAAAAACAATTAACCAAACAAAAAATATACAATCGGGGTTTGTGAAAACCGAAAACAGGGTTCGTAAATATCAGACTACCTTTATTTAGCTCCAATATCATTTTTGATTTGCCCTTGTAGCTGACAGTTATTTATCAGATTCAAACAAACTAAACTGATTTCACTAGGGGATAATGCACATGTGGGTGAAAATAAAAACTTTATCAGCACATCTAGTATACCATTCTATTTTATCATGTGCTTCAGCTATATTCTAGTTAAAGTAAAGATCTGGTCGTAACTTTTAATAAGTTTCCAGTTTCACGCCCTATTACTATCATTTGTAAGTTAGTTTTGATTGTCACAGTCTGAAGTTACTGTAGTATGTAAGGAGCAAACGATGTCAAGTACGTAATATTATTGTCATTTACATAATATTATAGTGTACGTCTGCAGATCATAACAAACATGATCTGAGGTGTTATCATTTCACAAAAGAACTAAAGAAAACATTTTGATTGTGGTAATTTTTTTTTCCTTTTATAATTTTTTTTTGTTATTTTATTATTATTTTTTGTTTATTGTATTTTTATACTTTAATTTAATATTAATTTTAATTATATAACTCAAGGGTTTAATATAAACTAGCAGTCGGAGGGCTTTAATATCACCCACGCCCATAGATAGGCTATTTGTCTAGTTATATGGGTAATATAATAAATAAGTATAGTAATTCAGTAGGTCCATGATTTATGGAAATAAAGTAGCAGGTAAATGAGTCTTAATTTTATAAAAGCTCAATAAGACATCCTTATATTTACGAATGTTATGAGGAAATTTAATTCTGAATGAATTATTACTGACATATTAATATTATTGTTATAATTATCCGGGAGTTGGGTCTATCCATTTGATATTATGTGAGGGAGCCGAAGTGTCTTAGATCACTTTGCTTTAAGGGTTTAAAAATTTAATAAATGTTACAGAATTTCATTCAAAACTTATTACAAGGGGCCAGCCTTTATGTTGGACTTCCATAACTTTGTAAGTTCCTACCCTATGTGGTCAACATCAGGCTAAAATCCTGATAACATAATAAATCCTTCTGCACGTAGCTGGGGAACATGAGAAACTTTTTGCGTGCGAGAAAAGGTTTCTATTTATAACTTATTTTTATGAAAAATACCTCTAAATAAAACATTTTTACGGCTATGTGTTACGCCACCATTCATTCCATGATATACAATTCAGATATAATAACAGTAATAATATGATGATTTTCGTAAGAGGTAGTGCCACGCTGTATGCTTGCATGCAGCCGAACTGGGCCGGCACGACCGGGGAGGTACCTCTCGCTTACACGAGACCGGCGTGAAGTGACAGCTGTGCTGTCGCGTTTCGTGCGGTGTGTAAGTAGCCAGTGGCCCATGGAGGTGGGAGGAGAAAGGGGGGCAGCGCATCTGTATAGTCTCTAAGCTATGGAGATTTCAATGGGCGTCGGTAGTCATGAAAATGGCTACAACTGCTCGTTTGCCTCCCTATACCATAAAAAAAAAAAAAGATTACAGATGGCCCCAGGTATAAGGTTTAACAATAATTAAATAAATGCTTCTTATTGTGGACTTGAATTGTATTAATCATGTCTTTAAATACTTCATAGTACTTTGCTTAAATCATTCATGTTCACCCACTATCGTCAGGTCTATTTTTTAAAACTTTTTCAAGTCCTGAGACGGGACAAAATGTGTTTTTCAAATGCCATTAATGAAGGACTGACAGAGAAATGGAGGCATATCCTTTGGCTGTGTATATTTTAAGACATCGTAAGTAAAGATAAACTGTTGAAATGCTCGCTGTAGCTTTACGCCGCTATCTAATAAGCAAGAAGTACCTCCCCGGTCGTGCCGGCCTAATTTAGCTGCATGCATTCATGCAGCGTGACACTATCTCTTACTATCAAATTCAGTACAGTCCTAAAGTTATTAGTGTACATGTAAATGGTAAACATTTCATTTTTATATAAAAAGGTTGATAAAAGGGGACGCGCTAAATTAAATCACATAATCATAATATAAGTGCCTAAAGTTAATCCGAAACTATTAAAAAAAAGTTTACGACAAGTATACGAAAATAAAGAAGTTAAATGGCGAAAAAATGTAATCATGCTTTGTACCGTGCAGTGTGGCAACCTCGCACGGGGTGAATGACCCCGGCCGCCCATTGTCTAAGCCAGCTGGCAACAGCTGATGTACAGCGTGTATTCAGCGAGAAAAAACTTTAAAAATTCCTGTGGATAAACTATTGTTCGATTGATCTGATTTTGTTGTGTAGCCTGAATACTAAATATATGGTTTCATTTAACGCCTCTCGCTTTTATCAACCTTGTATGTAAACTCGTACTTACGAGAATCATCGCAGACATACTTGACACGTTTGTTTTAGAGATAAAGTCTACTTACGAACACAGATCACGTACCGTGACAACTCCACTTTTATCAAATACCGTTTTTTATTCTCAGGAAGAATTATAGCCCGTTTCACTACTAGTTCAATTATTGTTTTTTTATTATTATATATTAGTATCAGCACAGACGAACTAATAGAGGCAGAAAAAGAAGATTTTTATCGCCCATTATTTGTGTGGTTAAGATTTTCACCAGTCCTTATGTTTTCTGCAGTCGATATACTCATAGTTACATAGCTTAATATTATGTAACTATTATTATACAATTGAGTCCCAGTGGTTGAGGCTCCTTAGGGATTCATCCGACGAACTTGTGATATAACTCGACTTGGACGAAAATATTAGTGTAACCATGGTATCAGATACGCAAAAACCCTCTGTTAATTGTTTGAATTTTACAATATTTTAACGAACCGACTTTATTATAGTTAGTATCGCCTGTGGTATCACACTTCGTTTGCCTCCTTATACTAACAAAATTCATCATTGAAACCTCAATAATTACTCGTAAGAAATGGATAACTATCTGAAAAAAAAAATATATTTCTATAAATATCTATATACCTATAGGGAACAAAATCTTTGAAACCCTTTATCTCTTTTTTTCACGAATAAATCTCTTGGAGGTTCTTAGACGTCTAAAAGATTTATTCCCTTTACCTTATCCGATTTGATCAGAGCCATTACTATTGCCGAGGAAAAAACTAAATCTAATTTGGCGGGTTGATTGCTTGCGACATTGATACGGAACGACTTATTCGGCGTCTTACATTGACACAAACACTCTTTGTTATAATATAACGTGACAAATGAGCAGGATACTATCGGCTTCTACGTAAATTTGCGTAATAGTAATTAGCTCATGTAATGCCATCCTCCTATTCACTTCTAATGAACCACAGAAAACTCACAAAACGCAAGAATTAGCAACGTAGTTATCACTTTATGGTGGTAGCATGTGAGCAATATGTACATTGTACAGTCACAAGCAAAAGTATAAATTATTGTTATGTGAAGAAAAAAATTTAGGAACATTTTTACGAAAATTGCGCGGACGGTATGAAATTTGGCACACTTATAGTTTACGTGAAGGAGAAGTGCAGAACGCTAACATATTTTAAAAATAATGATTGTAAAGTGCTTTAATTTAATAAATAAAATTTTACACACACTACCATGCATTTGACACATTGATATATAAAATAAATAGATAATTACTGATAAAGTTTCTGTGTCTTTTGCAAGTGTTGAAAATCCTACTAATAAATGCGAAAGTTTGTATGTTTGTTTGTTTGTGATTTATTTATTTGTTTGTTTGTTACTCCTTCACGCAAAAACTGCTGCACCAATTTTCATGAAACTGGGCGCACACATAGAGAGTAACTTGGGTTAACACATAGGATAGTTGTTATCCCGAAAAATGTTCCTATGGGATACCGGATAATTATTTTCTATTTTCCACGGGATCGAAATTTTCGCTGGTCCTAAAAATATTTTTTTTTATTTAAAGATCATCTATAATTGTGAACATTTTCAGCTTAATCAGTAAAAAATTTTGGTTTAAAAAATAACAAATATACATACACACTTAGACATTTGTAATATTAGCAAGTGCAATACAATATCCTTTTGAACAATTTCATATTTTATCTGATGTCAATTCCACTCTATACCCGACCAGGGCCATCCCTTCATACTTACAGCACACCTCCCATCTAATTAAATTTATTGCGGGTCCCGAGGCAGTTTATTAGGACCCTCAGGATTTCTGAGATCATATCAAATGAGCATTTAGTAGTTTCCGCTGTATGTCTGTATCATAAAGATAAGTAATGTGTCTGTGATGAGAAATTATAGTGGTCAAAAGAAAATGTGTAGTAATTTAAAGCGATGGAAACCGACTGTGCCCCACGGTTTTGCCCGCGCAAAATCTATCACGAGCCCATATTTTTGGCATTATGTTCCTTGAAATGTTATAACTTATTTATTTAACATTTATTTATTTCAAAGATTTCCGGACAACATTGAAAATAGAATATTGATTACCGAAGTTCTGCGTAAATTTTCGAGTCCAATATTCTTAGAAACGGTAAACAAGGAGTTTGAAAGACAATCACTCCGTTTATAATAAGAAGATACAATCTGTTCCTTTCAGCAGTTTCAATAAAAATAAATTGGATTGTTGTAATTAAAATATTATAACCACAGATATATTTTTTAATTTTTATATTTAAAGATGATTTTTTTTTTATTATATAGGGGGGCAAACGAGCAGTCGGGGACATTTTCGTGACCACCGACGCCCATATACATCTGCATAGACTACAGACGCGCTGCCCCCTTTCTCCTCCCACCTCCATGGGCCACCGGCTACTTACACACCGCACGAAACGCGACAGCACAGCTGTCACTTCACGCCGGTCTCGTGTAAGCGATAATTTTTTTAGTTATTATAATGTTATTTTCAACACATATTTATATTCCTGATGATAGGAGTATTAATAATGCACACTTGGCTGGTTTTCCTAAACAGTTGATCTACAACTAGCTGCATCTTATGTATTATGTCTGATACTAGTGTTAGAATGTATTTAAAATGTAGGTTATATAGATTCGTGCCTTTTGTTATTTATTTAACGTCATTAAGATTGAATACAGTAAAAATAATTAATTAAAGAAAAGTATTCTTATGTAACTGTAATAACTGTTTATATTGCAACCCAAAATTATTGATATTAATTTATTTATAGACGAAGATGTTTATAAATCAACTCTAAAATAAAAATATGCCCTCTAACCAGATGCGCTAATTTTTGACCCTTAACTCCAATTCTATTACCAAATTGAGTGAATTCAGGGAAGGGTTAAATAAGATTAAGAGCACAGACGTAGCACGCTAGCGCTCACTAAGCGTTTGTCTACGTGACGAGTTAAAATAGAACTTCGAAAGCAAATTAAATTGAAAATAGTAAGAGAGTAAGTACTAACATAGTAGAAATGGGTCAGCACGTCCGGGGAGGTACCTCTCGCTTACACGAGACCGGCGTAAAGTGACAGCTGGGCTGTCGCGTTTCGTGCGGTGTGTACGTAGCTGGTGGCCCGTGTGGGAGTGGAGAAAGTATGTCTGTAATTATGAAAATGGTTCCGATTTCTCGTTGGTCCGTTTGCTTATGCTATAAAAAAATTAATAGTAGCTCGGTTTTTGTGGAAAATATTTCTGCGATCCAACCGCCGCCGGCCGGGCTCCCGGAAATGTAATAACAAGTTGTCTTCGTTAATTATAATTAACGAAGACAATTTGTAATTATATATCTACGTTACTAAATACTCCGTCATTTATGCAGGTCTTGGAAAATATAAACAGGATACAGGGATTATTAAATAAATAATAATTAGCGTTTGTAAGTTACGAGTTTTTTTAATGGTATAGGGGGCAAAAGAGCAGCCTGAGCCATTTTCGTAACTACCAACGTCCATAGACATCCGCATAGAGGCTACACATATGCGTTGTCCTCCTTTCTCCACCTACCTCCATGGGCCACCGGCTACATACACACTGCACGAGATTACGCAGATCTAGAGTAAGCGAGAGGTACCTCTCCGGTCGTGCCGGCCCAATTAGGCTGCATGCGAGCATGCAGTGTGGCACTACCTCTTACGAAGCTGTTTCATTTTTATTTATTTATTCCAAAATGAACTACTAAGCTTATGATGTTAACAAATAAAACTTACCTAGGTCACTCATAATTACTTACACTAGTCGATTCCAACCCGAAACGCCTACT
Source organism: Calycopis cecrops (assembly GCA_001625245.1). Taxonomy (NCBI): domain Eukaryota; kingdom Metazoa; phylum Arthropoda; class Insecta; order Lepidoptera; family Lycaenidae; genus Calycopis; species Calycopis cecrops. Next base: position 184,421 of record LUGF01053824.1, read on the forward strand.
TAATGAAAATTGTCTTCCAGGATAAATAGGGGAAGTCCACGTATTGTACACGCATTATCATGCCGTAGGCGTTCCGGTTAGGACTCGAGGAAATGATTTGATTGATTGATTGGGATGGACACGCTAGACGGAAGATTGATGCTGATGGTCCTTATAACATTAAAAATTTAAAATAATAAATAAAATATATGATACATGATAAGATACTATTAATCAATAAATAATGAATATAATCGTGCAGAAACTTTATTATCCTTTTTTGAAAATTTTAATTAATATCATTATAGTACTTAAACATCATTAAAAATGTTAATCGATTATTTCCAATTAATTTCCATTTACAATTTTGCTAAAATTCAAGATTCAATCGAGACGCTGCGTTACTCTGATACGCTTATGAATTGTAGCAGGAGGGCTTAAAGACAATAATTTTGTTTCGAAAATCATTAATGTTCTATAAACAATCCCTTTCTTGATGAAATTGAAACTGGGACGCCTGACAGCGTTACAACTTTCTACTTTTGCGTGAAAGATAAATAAATGTTTCATGGTCAAAGGATTCAAATTTATAATCAATTATTCAAACCGGTAGTAATAGCTAGATTTATCTGATACAATTTGCTGAGATGTAACTTTTGTTATACAAATACATTCGATTTGAAACGTTGCGAATCGAAAGTAATAAACAGCCTAATAATATATCGTTGAAATTAATCTTGTCTATCTTTGTTTTGTAGATAACAAACAAATAACCCTCGCCGAGTTTAAATGACGATAGCTACACATACAATTTCGGTACACCCTCCTAAGACCAGGCATATTATAATAACTATTATGTACCTTCCTGTAGAACAAAATAACAACCTTTATTAATGCCTGAAAATCGCAAGGAGACAGATGTCGTTATAAGTGAAAATTCTATAAGTAGGTTTTATTGTTCAAGACATAAAGACTACATGGGGCACACTAAAAGTTTTGCACTTCTAACTAATCGGAACTATTTCAATTTCGAATGTTTTATATTTTTAAACGTTGCAACCTTCTTAGTAATAAAAAAACAATTGGCGGTAAATCATTTGTCAATTGTTTTTTATTTTTCATTATTTCACACATCAAAGTTCTACGTACGCAACGAAAATTGAATTATGTCGAAAAGATTTTAGAGCGATGATTTTTTATGATTGTTAAAGTTCTCTCTCTCCGCAAGACTGTGCCGCTTGTATTCAAAATGCTTTTGGGAGAGAAGCACCTTGCTTGAGCACTGTGAGACGACGGTTTGCTGAATTTGATAGAGGTCGAGTTTCTTTACACGACGAATTTCGTGAATGGCGACCTTCAACTGCCCTCAACGAAAATAATGTGGCTATTGTTAAGCCAGTAGTAGTAAGTTAAGCCGGTGGCCCATGGAGGTGGGAGGAGAAAGGAGGGCAGCGCATCTGTATAGCCTCTATGCGGATGTTTGTGGGCATCGGTAGTCATGAAAATGGCTCCGGCTGCTCGTTTACCCTCCTATATAAAATATATATATATATTGTTAAGCGACTAATTGAAGAAAATACGCGAATTACCTACGAGACAATTCGAGGACTATTGTGAATTGGTATGAGCCAAATTCAGAAAATTTTACACAAATAATTGGAAGTTCGTAAACTTTGTTGACGTTGGATCCCTCATGAACTGACAGAGGAGCAGAAGCCGGCTCGCGTGGAATGGCGCTCACAGATGTTACTGAAGTACGACCACGAACATTCTAATGCAGTTTATGACATTGTCACAGGAGACAAAACGTGCATTTATTGTTTTGAACCCGAAAAAAAACAGCAATATTCTGAATGGGTGATTGAAAATGTGAACAGGCCAACAAAAGTAAAGCAGGCGAGAAACGTTGGTAAAAAAATCTACGGGCTCAGCTACGGGTTCCATTTGTACAATTCCACTTGAAGATCAAAAGAGTGTTAATTTCGAGTGGTATTCTACCATTTGTTTACCCAGGGTGTTAAAAAAAGTTCACGAAAGACGACCCAAAAGCCGCGT
>LUGF01053824.1:202970-218757 GCA_001625245.1 Calycopis cecrops
GAACATAATATTTATAAGAAAAGTTCACTAAAATGTTTTGGTAAAATAAATAGGTTTTGAACAACATAGAAGCTGCTTAAATATAACAGTTGAACATAAATAAAAAAGAAACGAAAAACCAAATAACAAAATAAATAAAATCAAAACTAAAATATCATTCCCATTCCTTAACTCTGAAAATTATATAAGTCCATAATATTCGTCCGAAGAGACTTCATGAACTCTGTAAAAATAATAATCTCAACAATGAAGCTAAGTAAACAACAACGATTATTATTATTATCTTTGCGGCAATGTTTTTTCATTGCTATAATAAATAATAAAACGTCCTTTCTTTCTTTTATGCTTATATTTTAGTACTCGGCAAAAGGCGACATTATAGAAGGCATATTATGAAGCCGAACTACGGTATGTGCACAAATTGAATATTTTTATTAAGAACGTAAAAAAAGACTTCTTATGTCTTCACGTTCTGCTAAAGGTTTTTACGAAATATTGCCTCTGCGATTGTATACAAAATAAATTTTTGTTAACAGGATTATTAAAGAATTGTTACATTATTTTTCTACGGAAATATTATATTCCCATAAACATCATTTTACTAGATTTACTTGTTATCCACGACTACATCATTGTGAAAAATAGCGATGAGTGTTTTCAAAATTAAATATTTTTATGGCACTTTATATAATTAGTTTGAAACTACTAGAGCTCACTGACTCTCATACTTAATAGATAAGAATACTTTCCCATCCGATGAGACCTTTTTTTTTAATTTATTATTATTATTATTATTATTATATTTACAAATCCTACGAAAAGCTGCGTATGTTTCACTTTCGGTTCCTCCCAGGTCGTGCCGGCCAGTTATGTTGTAATGAGGTTACAACACTAGATACCTCTTAACGTGCACATCAGTCTGCATACTTCCAAGCACAAAAACAACTAATTATAATACAAACTGACAACCAATAAATCATTTATTTATATAAAAAATTACATAGAACGGTCTGCATAAAATAAAACCGTGACAGCGGTTGCTTCCGTACCCTCCTGGCCTCAGGAAATGTTACCCCACGAGCTAACCTTGTTACCTGTGCAGATACACGACGAGGTAAGAAGTTATTACCTGTCTACGTTAACGTGCATACATTTACAAAATATAACAGATAATTAATCTATACTAATAATATTATTAAGCTGAAGAGTTTGTTTGTTTGAACGCGATAATCTCTGCAACTACTGGTCCGATTTGAAAAATTCTTTCAGTATTAGATAGTCCATTTAGCGAGGAAGGTTATAGACTACCGACTGCGGTTATACAATGGATTCGCGTAAACGAAGTTGCGGGCGTCCACTAGTACTTATAATAAAGTTGAAGTGTTTGTTCTCAGCAACGAGTCTTCTTTTTGTACCTACTTTTTAGAAATCTTTTACTATTAAATAAACTATTAATCAACGAATACTTTATACCGTCCTAAACAAATAGGAGCAGAGTTGCGCGAGTAAAAACTGTTTGGCGTCCTATACAGTCCTTTTGTTATTCTGCAAGTTATGCAACAGAATTGGACCAACACGATCAAGAAAGCTCACATAATGTTGATGTGTAGCGATGGCTGTGAGCAATAGAAGCGAAACAAAATTTAAAAACAATAAACCTGACTGTTGAAGTTAAATACATATTGTAATACCATCCTTTCGACTAAGTCGTATAAAAAGCTCAATAGCTTAAGGATACAAAGTTAACTTGAGAGTCGAGAACGCAAGATGGCCTTAATCCAAAGATGTTCTACAACTTCGGACTATCATACCCCCTTATTAATAAAATTAGATTTACTTTATCCTAGTATTAACCTGACATCTGTTAAATTCTATATTAATGAACACATTAACAGTGTGGAATTTGACAGATGCCAGATTAATACTAGGTTAATACTTGGATAAAGTTAATCTGTGTTATTATTAAGGCCCGTGCTGTTTATTGCCCCTCCTCGCCTCACCCCTCCCTGTCACTGCTACCATTTAGGGCTATAGGTTGGTAGTTAAATAGAGAAGATACACGTAGTTTTACGACACAGGATATAATGTTAAATTACTAAGGTCAAAATTGTTGAGGGAATACATTAAAGTTGGATTAAGGGGATTATCATGGCAAAACCACATGGCAAGATTATGTTATCTCTTTTGGGAAATAGAGCCGCTTATCAGAAAAAAAAATACCCTACCTACGTAGATTTATTAATTTATTTATTTTGTTATAACACAAGCTCCCTCCTTTCGGCAGTTCAAACTTTTTTAACGTTCAACGTTTTGGCGCGCGACGTCAGTTCTGCTGCCAATCGCTTGTTCCTGTGACCGCAGGCCGCTGTCTCTATGGCCTATATTGAGTACAACATCATCCTTTTGTATTGTAAACAAACTATATTCAAGGGGTTTCATTATGAAGTGTTGGAAGCTTTACAACGAATGATGCAAATTTGTTTTGATTGTGTCCCAAGCCGAAGGAAGTTCGGAGACTGCTGATGAACGTGACTATGTTTGTTACCAGATATTTGTTCTTTAATACGAGATTTTAATGATATTTTTATCCTACATAAGATAGTCTACAGTAACAATCAAGGTTATGTTATACTCCTGTATCATGGAGAAGAATATGGCATTTGACTGGTCGAAAAAAATTACTAGCAATATCTTTGGCCACTTAAAATATTTTTTTTTAAACTCCCTTGAGAATGAGGTCAATTTTGTCAGTGACCCCTTTTATTCATGGTAGTACTGAAGGTAAACACTCGCTACTGGCTAGTTTAACTCGGTTTCTGTGTTGCAGATGGGGAACCCGAAGCTAGTCTTGCAGAACGTGCTCTGTTGAAGTTAGCTACCCAACTGGTCCTGGTCACAGACGCCTCGTGGTCTCCGAAATAAAGATAAACACACAGCAGATAATTGTGTTATCTGATGGTGAGAATGATCATCATTTTTAAGTCTGGTTAAATTAAATTTTATTTAAGCATTACTACTCCGCATCCCACGTGATAATTGCCGAATAACTAAACAACCATTGTTGGTCTATCAAATTTCATAAGCTTAGAATTACCATAGGATGTTTATAGCACCTTTTAGCAAGAGGTAGTGCAATACTCATACCAGACCAATTTTATTGTTATCATATAACAACTTGCTCAATTCACGATGAGGATAATTATACCAAGTCACTTGGTTTGAAAACCGCTTTATTCACGGCTCTGACCAGACACATCAAAGTGATGTATCCTTTGTTTCAAAGTAATATAACCGTATACTCTATTATATGTATATGATAATATAGAATGAGAAATGTTCACGAAAGCCGCGGTGACAACTCTGATTAAACCCTGGACATGATAAATGGACTGGTTGCAGACAAAAGTGTTGATTAGCTTCGCGCGTGAGAGTGAGGGTCAGTTGATGGACAATATATTATTAAGGAGGAAACTTTTTTCTATTTCATTTCCATTTTTGATTCTAAATGAATTCATTGATCCAAATGATCAATGAATCATTATTTTTTACTTATTTCTAGCACTCACATTGCCATATTGATGATAAATGAATGATTGATGTCATGAAACCAGTATTTTGAGTTGGAGCTTTTGGACCACGGGTATGATCTATATCACTATATTAATCTTATTGAAAAAAAATTGCGACGAATCAAAGCATCATGTTCTTCACTTCTTTAATTAAACGTCAACAGAGCCTCCAAATTGCGTACCCCATTTTCTTTGACAAGGCCCATTTACAATTCAAATTGTGGGTAGTGTCTTGTCTGAAATGTCAATGAGATGAATTTTTGAGTACCTACCCTTCCAAATGATTTGAAAGCTTTGATTTTATCATACCTACTTAATAGAACTGATTTAGGCGTAATTTAAGTAAATCGTTAGCCTTATTTAACAGACTATCTAAAAAGGAGGCTAGGTTTTTCAAGGAAGTATATCGTATGTTTGTAGCTACAAGGTTATATTGCTTACTACAATCGGAAAGGCTTGACAGATTTTAATGTGGTACAAATTTAAGAACATAGTCTCTTCAATTCTAACCCTGGATTTATTGCGCAGTGGAATATATACTCAGGGCACAAATCAGAATGAACTTTGTCTGCGATTACGCAGAGCTAAATTAATCTTAAATAAGTGCAATTACCTTGCGTGTCTGGAGTTCGGCTTAACATATCACATTACTACATAAAACTTGTGGCCATAAATTTCACACATGCAATGAGATATACTTAGCTTCCCGTAAGCCCCAATCCGTCGACAGATGAATCTGCAGCAAGCTTCGTCAAGCGGGGGTGTCAAAGTCTTTTACATTCAACTTATACACAACACGAATCAATCACAAGTTCATTTAGTTAGTCATTTAATTTACACTCCCGATAATATCAAAAGGGGAACCAACACTTAACTTAAATCAGCAATCATAAACTCAAGTCTCAAATTATGTACGCGGCCGATCTCAGCGGCATCAAACATGGCGTAAAACAATACACTACGCGCCGATCTCTCAAGAGATTCAACAACAATATGGCGTCACGATAGTGTCCGCCAAGCTACGGAAAATTCCACGCGTCGCAAGCGCGGCACCGGTAAACAGCGACCGAACCGCCCTGGCGGCCCACACCGGTATTACAATATTGATTACATTAATTATGCTGAACACGCCTAGATGGCATCACATGTGGTTCAGAACATAGTCTATTCTTAAATTTGTAGCCTACGATTTAGATTCAGTCTCATAATGACCCTTGCATAGTTTTAAAAATTATATTTGCGTATGCTCTGAATCTTAAATTAAATGAAGTGAAAACCCAATTATATCTGCAACAATACGAATGTTGAAATAAATGAAGCCACAAAACTTGGACGAGACGAGAGGTGCGCCTCAAACCGACTGACAGACGAGCAATTCCCCGACCACAACATTCAAGCACAAAATTATTTGTCAAGTTTATTTTTTCATAAAGCAGTTTTAAACAGAATGATTTTTAAGTTCATACTAATCATTCACATCTTTATCTACATTTCTTATGTACGTGTGTATGTCACTGAACTCTTCCTAAACGACTGGATAGATTTTGACGAAATTTTTTGTGTATGTTGAAGGAGATTTGAGAACGGGTTAAGGACATAGATGACGACGACGGTACGACCGAGCAGGTACCTCTCGCTCACCGAGACCAGTGTAAAGTGACAGCTGTCCTGTCGCGTTTCGTACGATATGTAAGTAGCGGGTGCCCCGGGAAGGTGGGAGGAGAAAGGAGCGCATCTGTATAGCCTCTATGCGGTTGTCTATGGGCGTCGATAGTCATGAAAATGGCTTTGTCTGCTCGTTTGCCCCCTACACCATGTTCAAAGTATACAGAGGCTATTTGAACATACTTTAAAATATTGGCCCTAAATTTAGGCCACGCCGTGCTTCCGCTGAACCGTAAGCACGGCGTCCGTCGCCTAGCCGTAGCCGAGTTACAGTACTCCGTACAGGAGCTGTTGATACGTTTATGTTACGTTCATACGTAAGGTTCACGCCTGCTTGACGGCGAGGCGAAAGGCGATACGGTTACGTTTCCTTTCCGTATAGATATGTGTGCTGTGCATAAAAATACCGACTAGCATAACGCTATAATTTATTGAATAACGACGATAACCTATTCGAATGACCGTCGACAAACTTGTGCTTCTTTTTCAAAAAAAAATGTTTGTTCCGGCCCTTTCAGTGTTGGTACTTCTGCCAGATTATTCTTGATTTAGTAATCTTACTGATTAATGCGATTACAGATCTGGACACACCTGCGGCCCGAGTCTGAACGGCTTTTATTTATAATGAGATAAGTAAGTTTGCTTTTTTTATTAAATTATCTTTTTCTTCAAAATGCCAATCGCATGAAATTATCCTAATAAAATTATAAATGCGAAAGTTTGTATGCTTGTTTATTTGTTTCTTCATTACTCCTTCTCGCAAAAACTGCTGAACCGTTTTTATGAAATTTGGCACACACATAGAGGGTAGGTAACTTGTGGTAACACATAGGATAGTTTTTATCCCGAGAAAATGTTCTTATGGGATGCCATGGGATGATTTTGTATTTTCCACGGGATCGAAATTCACGGAGGTGAATTTTACATTTTTTGTTGTGTTAATTTTTTTTGTTTAATTATATTTTCATCAGTCGTTCGGCGGCCATGAATATTTCAGGGAGCTTTTGTATGTTTTTCCGCTGCGCTGGTTTTACAAATAGACGGCCCGTGAAAAGGTTTGATGTTTCGGATAGAAAGAATTAATTTTAGATTTTAGATGTGGCGCTGTATTATCTGAATCAGGCTGGAAAGACTGATGTTCTTTTTATGTTATAGGGATACAAACGAACACGAGCGATTTTCATGACTACCGACGCCCATAGACAACCGCATCGAGGCTGTACAAATGCGCTGCCCTCCTTTCTCCTCCCACCTCCATGGGCCACCGGCAACTTACACATCGCACGAAACGCAACAGCGCGCAGCGCAGCGGTCGCTTTACTACGGTCTCGTGTAAGCGAAAGGTACCTCCCCAGTCGTGCCGGCCCAATTCGGCTGCGTGCAAGCATGCAGTGTGGCACTACCTGTCACTAAAATACATAATACAAAAATTGCAGCTTTTGAGAGTATGATGGCCTATTAGGTTTATGGGCTGACAGACCGGAAGAACAGCGATATTAATCAGAAGGCTACGATTGCTCGTTTGCCCCCTTTCGCGACGTACGAATGTCTACATCGCATGTTATCAGTTGGTCCAATTGTATATGATATAAAAACATGTTGGATTTGGATAGGGCATTAAAACTCATAAGTGTCCTTTTACCAAATAACGTCACAAGTTAGGGGTTCAACTTTTAGCGCCTCGACCGATGTAATTTCTTTTAGTGACAATTTCTCCTTCTGTAATTGACCAAATTTTTCGACTTTCATATCTTATTAAGTTTTATATGTGAAGTTGAGATAATTGCATTCATCAGCATCACCACACGCCTCTTCCGCTTATATTTTTTACTCTCAGAAGGTTCACATCGCCTTCTGGTATCAACTAACAAACTAAAAGGTGATGTAGACGCTAAGCCTACACGTCTACATCCTTTTGTATTTCCCTCCGATAGGCCGCTGGAGAGTCACAAACATGCGACATCAGATGTCACTTTGCGCCGATATCGTAAGTGCGAAAGAAATAGACAACGTTCCCGTTCATCCCAGCCCAATTCGGCTGAATTGCGGCAATTGCAATATGTCTGACAAATATTACTCGCGTTAATCTTCCCTTTCACGGCTCACCGGATACTCTACAACCACGCGAAAAGCACAGCTGCCACTTTATAAAATGAGTGAGAGGTACCTTCCCGGTAGTGCCACCCCAATGCCTCTAAAGCAGCATGGCACTACCTCTTACTAAATGTGTTCTATGGCAGGTAATTAAGAGCTAGATAATTAAAGGCTTAATTGTAAAGATATAAAACAAAATAAAGTAAGAGGGATATATAAGTTAGTGGAGAGAGAAAGACAGAGTTACGTTTCTTATTTTTACCTTAAGAGCAAGAAAGAGCAGTGGGCGCGTACATTTTCTTTCTCCCTTTCATTCATTCGTGTATGTAGTTTTAATTTAGTCGTGTTGTCTAAAGCACTTGCATTTTTTTCTGGTCATTATGGTTTTTATTTGGCTATCATAGTTATTAATACGAACTTGTGAAGCAGGCGAAAATACTCCACATGAATACAAAAGTAATCTGGAAACAAGGAAATATGAGTTAATTCAATTTGACCTATAAAACGGTGAAATTGAAAAGCTCATCCAACGGAAATATGAATTACAATATCACAGGAACCACATCAAAAGAACACACGTGTTTTGAAAAGTCGATGAATACTTGTACAAATCTTCATAATAAAACATAAATATTAAATTCAATCGTACATCGAAAGCACATCAAAAGGTATAAAGAGATAAATATGTGTATCGAGTTGATCTTAAGTCTTATAGGACATGTAGGTGATCCTAAAAATGTACTTGCTTTATCTTTTGAACATAATATAGTTGGTACTTCGAGTAACTTGTTGTATAAATTGTATTATTTGTATTTAGTAAGAGGTAGTCCCACGCCGCATGTAGCCGAATTGGGAAGGCACGACTCGCTTACACGAAACCGGCGTAAAGTGACAGCTGCGCCATCGCGTTTCGTGCGGTGTGAAAGCAGCCAGTGGCCCATGGAGAGAGGAGGAAGAAGGAGGGCAACGCAACTGTATAACCTCCATGCGGATGTCTATGGGCGTCGGCAGCCGTTTGCTCGTTTGCCCTCATACAAAAAGATTTTTAATAAGTAGTAACATTGCTTTTCAAGCCTGCATAAAGGAGCTTAATGCTCACTTCTAATATTATAGCTATGCTGTGATAAATATTTTTTAACTGCAAAGGACCCAAATAAAATGGTAAGGGGGCAAACAAATAATCGCCATCTGGTGACCACCAAGTTTCATACGCATTAGCATACAGGTTACGCAGGAATGGGGGTGCCATCTTCGTTTTCCCCCTTAAGTCTCAGGTGAACTCAGAATGGACTCGATTAGTTTCCAACTCCTCGGGGGCCTTAAATCTTCCCGAGCTAGTAACTTTAATATTAAACGCTTCCGTAAACCAGATATGTCGATAACTAGATAAGTCTTAATTTATGAGGTAACCGCTCACGTATTAAAATATTTTTTACATTCTATTTATTCGGAGTGCTTTTTATGGTATAGGGGAGCAAACGAGCTGTAGGAGCCATTTTCATGACTACTGAAGCCCATAGGCATCTGCATACAGATAAACAGAAGCGTTACCCTCCTTCCTCCTCCCACCTCCAAGGGCCCCGGCTACTTACACACCGCACGAAACGCGACAGCACAGCTGTCACTTTACGTCATCGAGTAAGCGAGAAGTACCTGGTCGTGCCGGTCAAATACGGTTTCATGCATGCTTGCAGCATGGCACTACCTCTTACTAAAATTGTAGTTTTAAATATAGAAGACACAGAAACAGCTGGGTCACCTGATAATAACCTTGATCGACTGATAAGTAAAGGATATATCGACTGATGAGTAATATATAAGGGTAACAAGCATCACTTGACAAATGTAAGTTAAGGCGCGAGGTATTTACCCAGTCGTGTCGGCGGGACAGCAGGAATCTAGCGATGGCTCTATTTTGTGATTTAGAAGAACAAACCAGCAGTTGAAACCATACTAGGTACTATCGCTCAACAGATATGGTGAGTACCACATCCCTCAATGTGAAGTTGTCAAACTTTATTAAAAGTATACGACCGGTTTCGATAATTTATCATCAGGTATAGACTTATCGAAACTGGTCGTATTAAATGTAATTTGAATTTTAAAAAGTGGAAATAGTATAAAAAGCTTTGATTATATACACGTGTATTTAATCAAAGATCTTCTTCTTCTTCTTAATCGTTATCTTCATTGCTGAAGGTCGCGTCTAGCTGGAAGAATGTGACTTGATCATCTGTCGCACTATGTTTCTCCATGTGTCTTCGGCTGTCTTTATTGCACCCGGTATGGTCAAGCCGGTCAGTGTCTCCAACAAACCTGTCCAGCGGGTCTACTATCTACCTCATCTCTCTTTGTCCCTCAACTTGCCCCAGTAGTAAAAGCTTCTCCAGGTTGTCTGGATCTCGACGAGCAACGTGGCCGAAGTAGTTTAGAATGCGTTGGAAACAGATAGTAGAAAGCCTCGTTGTTACTTGCAACTCTTTTAGAATGGATGCGTGTGTTCGGCGCGCAGTCCACGGAATACGCAACATACGTCTCCAGCACCACATTTCAAATGCGTCAATCTTGTCTCTCTCTTTCTTTCTTATTGTCCACGATTCAGAGCCGTATAAGAAGATTGAAAAGACCAATGTCCGTACCAGCCTCACTTTAGTTCTCCGTGATATGTTTCGGTCTTTCCATAACCTTGTGAGATTGGTCATAATCAAAGATAAAAAGTTTATTATTAAATAAAAGTATAATATGAACTTCCATCAAGAAGTGACAAAACATTCCATTAACTATATTCATTAAACGCGCATAGCCATCACTTTCAAGGCCAAATTCAGTGCATTACAGAGACCTTTTTGGTGCCTTTTACAAAAGAAGCCTTTGACAAGCACAAGAAAACAAAATGCTTACTAAACCAAACAACGTCAAGTCAAAAAACAGGTCAAAATACTTATGAGAGTCAGAGGATGTCTTGTGAAGCTCGTGTCAAAGGCAATTCAATTCCATTCACCAAATCAGAGGCACGCATAATTTGTGTAAAGTGATTCTATTTACAGTGCGGTTTGAGAAGTCACAGACGCCGATCGGCGTCTAAAAGTTTCCTTTTTTTGTTTAGGCGCGGCGGACGCACATCGGCGTCCCGTTTAAAAAGGCGGCCGCAACTGAGAAGAAAACGAAATAGAAAAAATGGAATAGTAAGAGGTAATACACACTGCTTGCTTGCTTATTTGCTAAACAAAGTAATCTATATACATATTACACATACATTGGGAAAAAAGATTCTGACCTCATTACTGACCAAAACCACCGCGGTCATCGGGCGCCTTTGTTGGGACGCCCTGGATCTGTCAGCGACAGGGCGCCTCGGCGACTTGTTGTTGACTAATATATCATTATCACAAAACATTTTTTTTTCTTTAGAGTTGCGTACCTAAAAGGAAAAATCAGTCATCACAAAGGAGACGTTTCATTTCTGACCCGTGATGTACACAAATGTGGTGTCAATCGGTCATCACTTTAAAAATATAAACACATTTTAATTTTAAGTATTTCAATCGATCGATCCTTTCAATAAATAGTAAAATAAATCGTCAATACCATGAGAGCCTAAATAAAACCACTCATAAATGAATAAAACTAAGTTAACGGCCAGGAGTAATACGGCTCGACCATCAAACTTTTACGGTGGGAAAGCAATTACTGCGAACGTAGTTTTAATAGGATTAGTGCAAGCGTGTGCACGAATAGAACTTTTAATTTTACAACTAAATTTTATAGAGAACTAATGGAGCTTGTATTTGTGAGAAAGTAGCTATTTAATTTAGAGCAGTTTCTAGCTTCGCTTCAGCTTAATATCCTTTATAAATAGTATAAGGGGGCAAACGAGAAATCGAAGCCATTTTTATAGCATAGGAGGCAAACGAGCAGTTGGGTCAACTGATGAAAAGTGATAACCAACGCCCACAGACATCCGTAACACCAGAGGTCTAACAGATGAGTTGTCCCCCATCCTCCTCCTTACTCCATAGGCCGCTGTCTACTTACATACCGCACGAAACGCGACAGCACAACTACCACTTTACGCCCGTATTGTGTAAGCGAGAGGTACTCCCCGTGCTGGACCATTTCGGCTACATGCATACATGCAGCGTGGCACTACCTCTTACCAATCCTGCCATTATTGGTCTCAGGAACGTTCACAGCCGGGGAAGAACTGGAGGACTGACGACCTGGTTAAAGTAGCGAAGAGCCGCTGGATGCGTGTGACTTATGACAGTGATCAATAGCACTCTCCTTGAAGACTTGTTTTAACAAGTCTTCAAGGAGATCTGTCTAATTTAAAAGCAATGAGCCTATGATAAAGCAGAAGAATTTACATAGGTTCTTCTCAAAGTTGAACATCATTCCATTTTGAATAGTGTCCTATTTAAATCGCAATTTAATATAAAAAAACCATTTCACAAGACTGAAAACCTTTTTTCAGTATAGTACATCAATATCATACATCAATCAATACAAAACAAGTTCAACATACTTTTTAAGTACCTACCGATTAACGTTAAACACTTACAATCCAGGTCGAAATGTAGACGAACTATAAAGTAGGCTAACTTTAATTTGCTCCAATCAACGAACGTTCTTAAATAGGATTAAGAGCTAAGTGAACGTCTACGTCACGTTCAGTCACGTCGTGTTAAAATACAACTTCGGAAGCTACGTAAATTGGAAATCGTTTAGCGAGGTTCTTACGGGAACAGTTTGCTAGAAATTGGATTTTTAAGACGTAGGAGAAATACTTAGGGTATTTTACAGGTTCCTATTAAAGTGTCAGCCAGTTATTTATTACTCAACTCTTATATCCTACTAATATTTGAAATGTGATTGTGAGTTTGTGTGTTACGCTTTAACGCCAAAACTACTCGACCGATCATCATGTAACCTTATACATATTATGTTCTTAAAGGTATTAGAAATAAGATGATATATATTAAGAAAAAAAAATTAAGATGCCAAAAAAAATATTGTGACCACCACCACTAGCGGCAACCTCGCACGGGGTGAATGACCCGGGCAGTCTATGTGTGAGCGGGCGCTCGATCAGCTGAGGATACAGCGTGTATCTCTGTCAGCTCCGATTGATCTGATTATTGTTGTGTAGCCTGGAAATGACACACTAAATATGTGGTTTCATTTAATGCCTCTCGCTTTTATCAACCTTGTACAGTTACGAATAACACAAATGTTACTGAAAAATTCACTGTACAACTCATCAAAAGTAGTTACATTGGAACATTTGGTACTTACATAATTTTTACGAGTCAAAAAAACTGCTCTCTATTTTCAGCCGAGCCGAGTTTGGCTCATATTTTTCGCGCCAACAATTTCCCCGTTCAGTTAACTAGATAACAAGCGTTGAAACTTTGAAAAAGCGCATTTTTCGCTATGAACTTTTTCCAGGTTTCGGATAGGATATTTTTTGGCAAAAATATTTTCGAATGTAACAACGCCTTATTAGGAACTAATTTTAATACCTGTATTCGTGAATTTATGATACCTATTGATGTATATATTTAATTTTTCAATTTTTAAATGAAAGATAATAGCGATCAATTAATCATGGTTACTGCAATGTGGCCGGTACGCTCGAGCAGGTAGCTCACTTAGTGCCGGAGTCAAACGCCTATGAGCGCTCGGAGATAGATACTGGGGAGATGGCGAGAAGAATTGAAGATTCATCACATCTAAAGGGAACTAACTTGCATTTTACAAAAATGTAGTTTAATATTTTTTAATATCTAAGTTTCTCTTTGCTATTATAATATAATGAACCAAAAATCAGTCATTACACGATGCTTTGTCAACGACCACACCGTGTAATATGGTCTCAATACATACGAATACCCATCGCGTCCATTCAATACTGACTACATTCATACATCTATCTATACATACGTGACATAGCCAGCTATCAACGCACAGCCCAAACCACTAGACGGATCAAGCTGAAATTTGGCATCCAGGTAGATGTTACGACGTAGGCATCCGCTAAGAAAGGATTTTTAGAAATTTTTGAAATTAAACCCCTAAGGGGATGAAATAGGGTGTTGAAGTTTATATGGATTTCGCGGTTGAAACCGTGGGGCACAGCTAGTAATATATAAAATAAATAAATAATTCAAATACTGACTAATTTTAAAACTATTCTAATTCAAATACTACTACTACACTAATTCAAATACTGACTAGTACCTACTTAATTAATCACTAGTATTTGAAAAAAAAATCAATGAAACATCATTATCAATACTATTGTGATTTAGAATTGTTATTTATTTAGTAAGAGGTAGTGCCACTCTGCATGTATGTAGCCGAATTGGGCCAGTACGACCGGTGAGGTACCTCTCGCTTACACGATACAAAAAAGTGACAGCTATGCGGTCGCGTTTCGTGCGGTGCGTAAGTAGCCGGTGACCCACTGAGGGAGGAGAAGTAAGGGGGAACAGCACATCTGTATTGCCTCTATAAAAATTTAAGGATATAAAATTCATAAGTATTAGAAATTATATTTTATCTATAAAAATAATACGGAGTAGTATATGGGGTTTGACAGTTCTACAACTGAACATTACGCGTTATCATTGCAACAAATTCTGTCATTATGACAGGACATAGTCTGGCGGGTCAGGAAAATCTATATAAAAATCCAAAACATTCTAAAGTAGCTGTACTTTCACAATCTTTCTGATCCAGTGGGGTCAAAAATAGAATAAACGAGATAATAGAGAAATGTTCTTGTTTATAAAGGACGTTGATGATATCAATTTCCGATCGCTTTGAAATTAGGACGTGACGTTATGGAGATCACATCGCGGCGCAGGAAATGATGAATGATAATAAGCGGCGCGCACACTCCGGAACAGATTGGGTATTCACATAGGATCGAGCTCGAGTTGTCTCGTGCAAGTATATACGTGTGTATATAATAACTGGCAATTCGATTTAATATCAGAGCTGATTTCATGGGTTCCTATTGATATTTAGTAAGAGGCAGTAACCTGCATGTAGGCGAATTGGGCAGCCACGACCGGTGAGTAGCCTCTCGGTAGACATCGGCGTAAAGTGATGGCTGTGCTGTCTCGTCTCGTGCGGTGTGTAGCCGGTAGCGCATGTAGGAAGGGAGGCAATGCATCTGTATAACTTTTGCATATTTTGTATAACAAAATTTATATAAACTCTAAAACGGTTAATATTAGAGGTATAAATCACAGATTTTTTGTTCAAAATAGGCAAAAAATATTCGTAAATATATTTTCAGTACACGAAACGAATTTCAGCAGTAAAAAAATATTATTAAACAGTTTTTGACCATTGTTGGTTAGCAACATGTGAATATGGGAGCTGGGTCTCCCCTAGGTCAAGATGAAAAATTGAGTAACTTATTTTCCACGGCAGCAAGCCTACCATTCTGACTACAATGTTGAGGTTAATTTTTAAATACATGAGATGAAATCTTTAAAAGATTTACGCAAAGTTATCCGAGAAATACCTACGTGGCTTGTTCCAAAAATAAATTCTAAGAAAAGTTAAAATATTTTTATTTAAAATTGTATTTTTACTAACGTAATATTTATGTTCTCGTAGCTGTGCCCTGTACTTTTACCGGCGTAACATCTTTTCTAAATGAATCTCGTGGCACAGTTAGTTAGATATATCTATATCCAAGAGGAGTTCATTGACAGGCATTCAGAAATCTTTTCTGTATAACTTGTTTGTTGTTTACAGAATCATCAGAAAATTATCTCTGACGATAATATTCGTCCGAAGAGACTTCATGAAAACTGAAATAATAATAACCACATCACTAAAACTAAGTAAAAGATAATAAGTAGTATTATCAGTGCTGCAAAGTTATTTTATCACTCTTATAAATAATATTTTATTTATTCTTATTTTTTGCTTATTATTATTTTATTACGCGACAAACGCTGACATTATTGCAGGAATCTGTAGGTATATGAAGCCTGCGAACTACGATATGTATGCAAATGGAATATTTTTATTAAGAACGTGAAGACAGGCGTAAGCAAAAGGTTTTTACGATCGGACCTATTGCTTCTGTGATTCTTTACGAGGTGAAATATTGTTATCAGAATCAATAAAGAAATGTAACATTATTTTCGTATGGAAATAGATTCCTTTATACAGTATTTTACCAGATTTACTTGCGCTATTCAGTAATACTCATCATGATCTTGTGAAAGCCGGTGATGAGTATTTTTATGCTAATTTTGTAACATATTTTTTATAGCTTATCCTGGCTGGGCAAACGCGTAATCTTAGCCATTTTTATGACTACCCACCCTCATAAAAATCCGCATAGAGGCAATACAGATGCGTTGCCCCCCTTCCTCCTCCTCCCCCATAGGCCACCGGCTACTTACACACCACACTATACGCGAGAGCACAGC
>LUGF01053824.1:229034-245116 GCA_001625245.1 Calycopis cecrops
AAATCAAAATTGTAATTGTGTTCATTAAACTGGGAGTTGCATTCCCCTCAACATAATATATGGTCCACTTATAACACTGTTTTACTTATATACTTCTCTAACTAACTTCATATAACTTCAATTACCTTAATAAAAACTCTAATTATTGTAATCTAAAATTTAAATTGTCACATAATAAATATCTATAAACATAATAAATAACTATAACCGCTACAATATTGTTTAAATTTAATGGTCATCGATGAGTATTGCTATTTAAATTTAGGCATCTCATTTCTAAGTTCTCGCGAGCACCTGTACTTTAACGTCTTAGTACTTTATGCACTTGGATCGCATCCAAGAAGCGAACTTGTAAAATACGTTAAAATGGTTTTAGTGTGTGAAGACAGTTTATCACGCGTTCACTGGGTAAATAATGGAGCCTCTTAGCTGTTGGTTCTTCAGGTATTCAAGTCTTTAGTTTCTGTATATTATATAATGTTTCTGTAGTAATTTCGAAAATTAAAGTACAATATCTTATATAAATAAAAATGAATTACTGTTAATTAATTATTAATTGTGGAGAACTCTGGTTTCGGAGGCCAAGACTCACTTCGGGTCACTGAGCCAGAAGATTTTTTTTTTTAGTTCTTTAGACTCGTTAAAACTCGAAAACGGCTAAACCGATTTGGCTATTTTTAATTTTGAATGAATTATTGAAGTTCAGGGAAGGTTTAAAAGTTTGTATTTACGAAAAAATGCTAGGAATATAGTAAATACAACAATTTGGTTTTCCCATAGAAACTTTTTCTACCTGTCAAACATTTGATGTTCGTACGATCGTTCAGAAGTCAAATAAAATTTAAAATTGAAAGAATAGTTTGAATAAAATAAGGGCTGATTTTTCATTCCTTGGATAAATAGGTGGATAACTAACTATAAATAAGTTAATAATATCAGTGTGTTTATCAGTTAAATAAATATTTTCAATATTTCAATCGTCTGTAAACTAAAGAAGTTAACCTCTCCTTTGTCCTGTTCGAACGGCTTGCCAACTGGAATACTGAGGCCAGGGCTCAAGATGAGAAACTGACCCAATTGCACGGTTCGGAAGTTGTAATAGGGACTGTTCAGTGATAGTCGGACAGCCCTAAGGAGAAGAAATCTGGCCATTTCACCGCGGCCAGGCTCTCGCTGGGCGATCCTGTTGCCTGTTGATCCGAGCCCCTCCAATTATAGCGGCTGAAGGCACCGGCAGGGGCTTAGTCTGTATTGCACTCTCGACATAGGACAAGAAGCCACCCGTAAGTGTATATACCCCTGCGTCAAAAAAAAAAGAGAAAAGTAACGGGTTGACAATTGGGCCATATAACATTACGCGTATTTTCCAGAGATGACAAGACATCTGTCGTGTCAGTGCTTATATTTATAAGTAAATACAAGTGTCAAGTTCCGGTCACGTCAGCGTATCACGTATTATGTATACCGGGTGTTCCAGACCACCCGTCCAGGCTGATTATTTCGAAAAGTAAATTTCGTCGATTGCAGCGCCATCTATGGCGAATCAAAAAAAATGTTCCAGACAAAATGTTTGTCTTTTTTCATGACGAATCCGAATCTGCAAAAAAAAATACGGGTTTCCATTTGAATTTTTAAAGTTGCACCCCCTACCCCTAACAGGGGGTTGGGGGTGAGGGGTGTTTTTGGTATGATTTGATAGAGTTACAAAAAATATTTGACACGTATTTTTTGTTTTGTTTTTTTTTTGAAACTTTTCGAAATAATCAGCCTGGACGGGTGGTCTGGAACACCCGGTATATTATGTATATTAATAAAGTAAATAGGTATTTACTTTATAGTAGTAGTAGTTACATAATAGTACCTCTGTACTGACGGAACGTTGTGCTGTGCCTATAGTAGCTCTGACTGCCCATACTGGAGATCCGTATATGTACGGAACTCCACGCTTCCTAGATACGTCGCATTGTAATTTTTAGGTTTTAAATGACAGGCCTCAGCTAGATGTTGATATGTTGGTAGAAACGAAAAAAAGTGTCAGCTCTTTGTTTAACTTGTATAATGTGTTCTAAGAATCACTTTCTATTCGACAGTTTAGCCCAAGCAGGTAAGGGTTTATTTGCGTTTAAATGATACATTATTAAGTTTAATACGCGGAATTGATTGCATTAAACTATTTAAAACTATCCGATCAGTATATCTAAAGATTCAGTTTTATCAGTATTTCTTTAAAATATTAATATACATGTTTCAACTCTGATAACAAAATAATAAAGTTCCATAGATTTTATACGTGTTATATAGGTATGTACCACATGATAATAAACATGATCAAAGGCACAACACTAATCTTACTAAAACTAAATAGCGAATTATGAAGCATTATGTAAGACGTTCTTGATTACACGAATAGGGCTTCCGAAATAATGGTCGCAGCACATTTATCAACTCGGAAACGGATCGTAACCGTATTACCTCGCGCCGGTTAGTATTCTTTGTATGAAACTCCATACTACAATGCACACTAATGGGAACCGGAACGGAAATGCCTCGCCTCGGAGCCGGCTCCCGAACCGCTTTCAACGCGCTTACGGCGAGGCGTCAACCAGGCGTCCGCGCATTTACGGCTCGCCATCCTCGCACTTACGTCTCTCCTTACTAGGGTATAATTATATAATTATAAAAACATAATATTATATAACATTATGTAGGTTCTCCGTACTAAGTAGGTACTTATTTTTGTATATTATCTAATATTTTACTTATCTAATATCTCCCGAGTTGATGTACAGGCGGTGCCGATACGTAGGCGATAGGTGATACGGTTCCATTCCCTTTCCGAGTTGATAAGTGTGCGGCGACCACCTACGTACCCTATTTTCTTTGACAAGATCAATTAACAATTCAAATTGTGGGTAGTGTCTAGACGGAAATGTCGCTGAGATGAATTTGTAAACACCCTTCCGAATAATTTGAAGGTCTTGATTTTATCATACTTGAGAGAGCTTTTTTGAGCGAGTGATTCGTTTGTCTTCTTGCCTGACAATCTTAGGAGGGTAAGGTTTGGTAGTATGTGTGTGTGTATGTACGTAAATGTTATGTATGTATGTGCTTAATGCCGGAATGGTATAATGGACGAGACAGAAAAACCCTAACCTGTCGTAAGATTCATATTGATAATGTAAGTGATGCTGATTACAATGAACTTATGTAAATGAAGTAAATATATAATTATATCTACATCAATATGAATGTCCAAATTAATTAAGGCACCACAAAAGTTGAATGAGTCGAGCGGTGAGCCTCAAACCGCCTAACAGACAAGCCATTCCCGACCACAAACTTGAAGCACACCAAATTCTTTTTAAATGTATCTTTAAAAAAAATGTTATCAGATTATTAATTAATTACACACTTTTCACACAGTACCAGAGGTAGACATGGTCTACATTCCTAACGTATTTCTCATGTCGTGTTCTTCACGAGTAGGTTAGTAATTGTTATGTCCCCTTCTGAAGATGCTGCCACCTTGTCGTGGTGAAGAGGTCTTGCACGCCTCTGTAATCCCCAAGGGTCAGGGTTACCCATACCGGACAAGCTTGGCAGGAAAGGCCAGACTAAGAGCAGCTCAACTAAGGGGTCAAAAAATAGGTTAGGTTACTTAATTGACCTTACTTCTGTTTATATCTACTTTGGTACAATATGTATTTTAGTATCGAGACCTCGGTGGATGGCGATATCAGCTTTATCATCTTAATAACTAATATATGTGGTATATTTTTGGTCAACGTTTTATTGGCTTCTTCTGTAAAAAATAAAACGAAAATGACTTCAAGTAGTCATTAATACAAATTGTTACTGATATGTAACTGATATATCGGAATATATTCCGATATTATGTCATTCTCCAATATCGTATCGGATATTTAAAAGGTGAAAAACTCAACAAACACATTTGAACATTAAATTTATGGGTGCGACATGTGACTGCACTCCTAAAACTACAACAGTAAATACTTTCAGGAGTATTACTGTTATTAGCACGTCTGGTTTATTTTTACTAGCTGCGCCCCGCGGTTTTACCCGCGTCAATTTCGATCCTGTGGAAAATAGAAAATCATCCCTGAAGATAGGAAATAAAACATATTTGTATTTGAAAGTTTTCCTTATGAGGTAAGAAATTGAAAATATACAGGATTACTCAAAAGTAAGGTACAGAGAGATAAGACAACCTAACATAAGGCATTCGTGTTGTATACTAACAGCTACATAGCTTGCATCAAGTTAAATAATCCCTATTAGGTATTTAATATTTATTACCTTTTATCGACTCACAAAGTGTTATTTGTTTATTGGATCTATATCTTTTTTAATAACATACTAGCAGCGCGCTGCGGTTTCACCCGCGTAAATTTCAGAAGAAGAAGAAAATCATTCCTCGGCATCCTATGGGAATTTTTTTCCGGATAAAAACTATTATATGTGTTAAACCAAGTCATTCTCTAAGTATGTTCCAAATTTCATGAAAATCGGTTTAGCAGTTTTTGCGCGAAGAAGTAACAAACGAACAAACAAACTTTCGCATTTGATTTTTTATTAGTAAGTAGGATTGTAACTCCAAAAACAGACTAAGCTATAATTATTCCTTCCAAAAAAGTATCTAATTTTTTTACCGTACATTTCCGACCCGTATTAAAAGCAATCATACAGTTCAAGACAGTTTGAAATGAAAATTGCTTTTATCATTTCCTTGAAACAACTGCGGAGCATTATTATTTCTTTCATAATGCGATATTGGATTGTTATTTCTTTTATCACTACTCTTTGCAGTGCATCTGTATACCTAATAATATTAACATAATTTGTGGACCTATTTAATAACACGATAGTCTAGTCTTACGTTCGTTTATGAGATTTTTAGAGTCGAAAATTCTCGAGAAATAGTCAGGCTTTGTTCTCGAGCTCTCGAGAAAAGTCGAGAACTTAAGAAACAATTTTTGAACTATGCAAGAATAAAATAAAACTATTTGCGGTATAACTATTTAGACTGATAAGAGGTCATCAATTCTGGAATAGATGTACAAAGCATTATTTTCTGTGAAGCCGACTTCAACTGAAAATTAAAGTGTTTACAATTTCAGAAAATGTAGTTAATAACATAAGTAGCCGGCTATCTGATAAATATATAAATGCTTTTGTTTTCATAAAGCCATACTTTATCAAACAGAATAAGCAGACCTCATAGTTACGTATACATATTATGTTCTGCTTGAGATGTTTTATTGACAAACTGATTAAATTTACAGAAAATGGCATGCAATAACAGTAATATCATTTAAATATATTTTATCATCATCATCATCATCAGCCTATTGCAGTCCACTGTTGGACATAGGCCTCTCCCATGGCACGCCATTGGGCTCGATCTTCGGCTAACCGTTGCCACTTCCTGCCCACAGCTTTGCGTATGTCGTCACTCCATCTAGTCACAAGGAGCCTACATTATGTTTGCCGGTACGCGGTCTCCACTCTTGAATCGGTCGACCCCAACAATCATCGCTTCTGCGGCAGATATGACCGACCCACTGCCTCACTAGTATTTATGTCGGTTACCCTAGTATATTTAAATATATTGGAACTAACAAAATATATTATACCAGCTATGCTCGCGGTTTGCGTCCATAAAAATACTCTAAGGGTTATATCATCTTGCCCTCCTTCAGAATTAACCAAAATTGAGCAATCGAGAACACGCACGCCCCAAGTAACGCGTAAGCATGCCTGGCGCTTTGCGGCGGTGTTTAAGTGAGTGCGTGCTTCCTTTTACCGGCGCAATTCGGCTGAAATACAATAAGCCTATCTATCGACGTAACATCGAGATCACAGCTTCTTCTTTCTTGCTCGTAAGCTTATTAGGTTACTAGCTGTGCCCCGTGGTTTCACCCGCGTTTAATTTCTAAGAAATCCATATAAACTTCAACACCCTATTTCACACCCTTAGGGATTGAATTTCTAAAAATCCTTACTTAGCGGATGCTTACGTCGTAACATCTACCTGGATGCCAAATTGCAGCTTGATCCGTCCAGTGGTTTGGGCTGTGCGTTGATAGATGGCTATGTCACGTTTTAGTTTTATATATATAGATTAAAGTAATTTACCTAATGACCAATTTATCTTCAAAATAAGAATATAAATAGAATTTAAATTCTGAATTTCAAGAAGTACTGCTAAAATGGATTTCTTGGTCAATTACGGCAGCTGAATGTTTGTCTTTGAGTCGCATTTTATGAATTTTATATAAATTTATTTCAGTTTATATTATGTTGTTTTTACCTTTTCGTGTTTTACCTGACTTACAGACAAAAAGACAGACGGACAACAAAATTATCTTTCAAGGACTAGTTGTCCTTTTGTTCGAATTACGTACCTCATAATCCTAAAAACCTAATAGTTCTTTTGTAATAGATTCCGCACACAAGGCACAGCCAGTTTTTATTTTACTGACAAGTATTCTAAATAGCCAACTAAAATAACGTTTTAACATCTTTCTTCCTTGTCCCCGAGAAAAATACTTTTGAGTTAGAAAAAGTAAATAATAACTTTTTCCCCAATAGTAAGGACGTCGATATTTCAAACCTTATTAGTTCCTAAGTGCGAGCAATTAACACAAATTAATGCTACATAACTTTAAGGTCCTCTCCAGACCCTAAAGTATCAAGATGGTCCTTTAACTAGTATTAGTAAATTAATTGGGATGAGATTTGATACTTGCGCCGAGGATGTTTGCGTCAAGTGTGGGGTAATTTGCCTAACCATAGGGACGGGTAGACTGAGATGATAGATGTCCTTAAGTCATAGAGAAAATGTACTTAAATCTCCCGGTACCGACCACGTATTCGCTGCCTGTTTTTGAAGCGTCAATGAACGTCCGCGGTAACCGCGGTAATTTTCTTATTGTTATTGTTGTTATAGGTACAACAATTGTTATAGGAATCTTCAAGAAAAGAGCTTATTCTTTCCTCAAAGGTCGGCAACGCATCTGTTAGACCTCTGGTGTTGCGGATGTCTGTGGGCGTTGGTGACCACTTTACATCAGGTGACCCAACTGCTCGTTTGCCTCCTATACTATAAAATAAAAAACACGTGGCCAAAAAAAATCAATATCTATGAATTCAAAGATTTTCTTCTCTTTGGTTTTTTTAGTGTTCTTGATTAATGCAATTGAATCATGCAGCCATAATGATAAGCCATAACTAGAGTGATCTTTCACTCGTAAACACTGTTGCTGTTAAGTATGTAAAAAGTTTTATAAACAACGAAATACATTTTGATAAAATCCGTTTATGTTTTCTTATTGTTATTCTTAAGATCATGTAAATTTTCGTTGACATTTTTTACGTTAAAATTTTCATGACTACCTGCGCCCATAGACATACACATAAAGACTATATAGAAACGCTTCCCTCCTTTCTTCTCCCACCACCATGGACCACCGGCAACTTACACACCGCACGAAACGTGACAGCGCAGATGTCACATTACCACGATCTCGTGTAAACAACAAAAAAAGGTGCCGGTTTAATTCGGCTGCGTGAAAACATGCAGTGTGGCACTACCTCTTTCTAAATATGTACATATGTACCTTCTTTTGTTTCCAGTATTCCAGTATTATAAATATATTTGAGTAGTAACTTCCTGGGTATTTACTATTACTATACAACTCGATTTAATTGCGACGTGTCTACAAGAATACTATATTTTCCTATAACTTTTAACCCTTTGTAAAAAGTGTATTTTACAATATTCGGAATGTTGATTTTACGTAGCGAAAAATTGGTTACCTATTTTTAGCCTATGTTCCAAATTAGAGGCTCACATTTCTAGCACTAACAGTTTTCCAGTTCAGCTAACTAGATAACTAGCGTTGGAACTTTGAATATTGGTGTACTTTTTTAATCACAACTGTCTGTATTTCTATACAATAATAATTGTTATTATAATTTATAATGGCTCTTGATCTATTTATTGATAAGCATGTTCTACTGCTGATGGTGAGATCCCGGGTTCGAGTCCCCGGTTATTGGAATTTAAGTTTTTCAATTCCTACTAACAACCCTGAGTCACAAATATGACGCTATCACATTCTCGTGTCTCCAAGAATACGTAAAGATGTCGATTCTGCGCTTTATTTATTTCTGTTCGTGTCCAACTGCTATCCTAAGTGTAACAGAATAGGCTGCTAGGGAATATATCTTGGAACCCAGTTGGCCCTAGACCTATATCGGACTCGACACTTGGAATTGCACTACCTCCTGCGGGTGCCTTCAACCGCTAAAATTGGAGCGTCCCAGATCTACAAGCAACGGGATTCCTGCAGCGACGGGCTGACCTCGGCGAAAAGGCCAGACTTCTCTTATTTGGGGACCTCACCAGTCGTCCCAGTCCAGGTCTTTAATTTTTTTACTTTCAAATACTTACAAGGCTTCAAATACTTACAACAGCAAGGCATTATTATTAAGCAGCGATCACACAAATATGTAGTATTCATAACGGAGCGAGCGCAATAGGTGTCGTGCACACATACGTGTTGTATAATTACTGGTACACACTCGCTCACTTGATATCGCCGTGCCGTTATGGACATCACATTGTAGCGCAGAAAGTGATGAATGATAATAAGCGGAGCGCACACTCCGGAACAGATTGGATATTCATACAGATCGATCATGAAGCTGAAGTTGTTTCGTGCAGGAAACATGTAGGACGTTGTTTTGTGGCAGTTTGTAACTTCTTTTTTTTTCTTTTTTCTTTCTTTCAAATTATTAATTTATATCATGCATTCTTTGTATCCGACGTCAGAATGTAGATCATGTTTTTGTACGTATGTGTGTATGAATGTAGGTGTCTATGCTTTGAACGGATCACAGAATTTTGACTTTTGTGGTATCGTTAGATTGAGAACAATATCTTATGTAGGTACTCAGTGTAATTCGCATTATAAAGAATTATAATGCGAATAACACTGGGCACATAAGATATTCTTCTCGATCTATTTTTCGATTAATTATAACACAACAAAGTAATCTGGTGTTTGCTGCGCGATACTGAGCAAGATGCAGGTCTTGCGCCTGATTTTCTTCCGGTCGTGTTGCACTGGAATTTCTTCGGAATAGGGTAATATTTACACTATATTATTATGAAAATGAAAATGAAAATGAAAATGAAAATGATTCTATTCTAAATAGAAAAGCAGAAATTACTTTTTGAACGTCAACAATTACATCTACATTCATCTATATTCATAGTTATACTGATATGGATGCTGTATTCGGCCACAAACACTATTATGCAGAGTCGGAAGAGAGTCGGTATTACGTTGAAATGGTAAATGGGCAAGCCACATTGCTGGCAGAATCGATAAACGCTGGAGAAGAAAGGTTCTCTAAGCCCCGCACTGCCTCACGGCTTGGTGAATGTCATGAAGAGCCGCTGTATACAAGTGACTGGTGTCGGTTACTGATGGTGCTATTTTGGAAGAGGCTGTTTGATAGAGATGAAACATTTCGTAACCCGGCGCTCGACATAATTTATAGCACATGCGGGTAAACGTTTATTTCTTGAATAACTGTTTTATATCGGAACCAAACGAATTTTCTCTTATCTTGTGATATAGAGCCAATATTTTGTGCCAAGTGAGATAACTTACGATTTACGTTTATGGATTCTATTGCTGCGATCGTGTTCCAAGAGCTCCTCTTGACTCAGCTACCTATTTGAACTCTCGTTATCATTATTCATACACCTAATAATGTCAGCTGATTCCCCGCGTAAAATCTATTTCCAAGAGAACCATTTATTTATTTTGGAAAAAGTTCTGCATAAGTTATTTTTCGGTTGTAATAGATTGTTGTGTCAAATATTAGCCAAACCCGGTAAGTAGTTTTTGTATAAATGTGCAACAAACACACAGCCTTTCATATATAATATTAATAGAATTAGTATAATAATCATGATAATTTCAACTAACTGACACCAGTTATAAAGTGCTATTGTCTTGACTTTACTGAAACATACATTTATTTGAGATTTCAGGATTCAGTGCACTTCTGGTCAGAGTAAGTTGTGAACGTAATTCCTTATTAATTTTTCAATACGAATTCTTCTGCTATTCCAAAGTAATGAATCTGAGTATAATACCTATATGGATTATAGTTAGTTGTGGGATCCCAGAGCTGGATCTTTATGAATCTCTAGGGCCAAGTGATATTTTTTTAATACAAGATGTACGTCTTACAAATAGAAATGTTTTCAAAACAAGATTTTATTTAATTAAAATATAAATAGTTAATAATATTCTCGCACAAATAAAAATGTGTCACTATATTTCTATTTACAAAAAGTAAGCATTATAACTTTATAATTATAGAGACTTGTTGAAAACAAATTTAAAAAGCCATATTTGATGTGATAGCGATATATATTTTACAATATGGGTTCCTAGATACCATCTTCAAACGGTATCATATTTTGTTTGTCTATTATATATATCTATACTATTATAAAACAGTGTCATCGAACACACGTATTTAGCTCAACTAAACGTAAAGTGGTTCTAATTCAGCTTCCAAAATTTGACCAATACTAACAAAGCAAGGTTAATAAAAGCTCGTAATTCAAAAAGGAAATGTTAATATACTATTACAGGAACTGAGAATAATTACTTGCAGTATCGTATATTTATGAGCTTATTTTTTTTAGTATAAGGTGACAAACGAGCAATCGAAGGCCTCATGACGACGCCCATATACATCATATAGGTTATACGTATGCGTTGTCCGCCTTCTTCCTCCTCACTCCATCGGCCACCGGCTTACACACCGCACGAAACGCGACAGCACAACTGTCCCTTCACGCCGGTTTCATGTAAGCTAGAGGTACCTCCCCGGGCGTGTCGACCCAATTCGGCTACATGCATGCATGCAGCGGAGCACTACCTCAGCAAAAAATACTTGTTTATTTAAGAGAAAATAAATATTGAATATAAAATATCGTTTTTTTTTACACATTTACAATTTACACGAACACAAAAACTACACGACAATACAAACCGGTATTATTTACTGAAAACTCATACGGAAATGTAAACAGAATACAATAAAAGCATTACTGAAATGAATACATATTGCAGTGGATACGGGATTGATTTATCATTTCCGAACAGCGGAAAAGACGGGGTGATTATTTTTTTACAAACCGATTTTTTTATAATATGAATTCAGACGCGTTCATTAAGTTCGGAATATTTTTCTTATGTTGCAGTTTTTGGTTAGAAATAAACTGCGGGGTGGTTTATTTAATTTGACAATAGTCGTGCTTGTAACCCTTATAATATCTCGCAAAGTAAGGCCGTCATAATTATGTTTTTTTTATTAAAAAATCCTATGTTTTATGTATGTTTCTGTTTCTATAGGTACCAAAATTATTGTAAATTCATAAATTTTATATCATACATAATATGCAAATGTATTTGTATTTTTTACTTTTATGTCTCATCACATCATAAGGCCACCTGGGTTTGTTTCGCCGGTTCTTCTCAGGACAGGGCTAGGGTTGAACCGGTGGTAGATTTAATTGTTGACGTTCAAAATGTAATTTCTAAAATTCTATTTTGAATTACAACTTTTTCATTTAATTTCATTTCGTTTCAATATAATAAATGTATTCTGGTTTAAGATTTAATAAAATCAAGTGTAACTAAAAACAATATCATTTTAAATTCCTGGATCATAAATTATATCAAATCCCTTAAGTTGTTGGTACCAACACCGCGGCCACGTGCAGCCAGGCGAAATAAACAAATAATTGTTATCTGAATCCGTCAAGAAGGTAGGTGCATATAGAACTATTTGCATGCAGAAGGTAACTCTCGCTTACACGAAACCGGCGTAAAGTGACAACTGTTCTGTTGCACTTCTTCTTTTCTTCTTAGCTATAATTAACTTTGTCCATCCGCTACTTCTAGAGCTAAGTACAATCTCATTCACGTGCATATATTATGTAGCGTATGAACTTTGGCAACCTAATTACGAAAAGTTATGTTTCCAGTAGGTATTACTACCCAACCGCAGGGCAAACAGAAATGTTTGTGAATGTAATAACAAGTTATCTTCGTAAAGTATCCACGTTACCGTATACCTCGATAATTATACAGGTCTGGTAAAATGTGCAAGGTATATTAAAAATATCCATTACCGCTTATAATCTATGAGCTTTGAAAGAGTTTCATCTTGTAGATAGATTTTTTATTTTTCATATTCGTATTATCTTATTTTCTTTTGCATTCTGTAGGTTTGTTTGCTTTTAGGCACTCCGCCGAATCCAGCATACATACACACACCATAGTAGTGTTCCAAAATAATAATATACAATGTTTCAATTCCTTAACCATTCAGCCATATAGCTAGTTTGTATAACATTACATTTTATAAATAAATCACAAAGAATGGTGTACATAAAATAAAGTCGTGACAGCGGCCGCTTCCGCACCCTGCGTACCTCAGGAAATTTAGACCCAACAGACAACAGTGTAAGCTACACTGTGGAAATAGACAATGAAATATACGTATATTACCTGCCTATTTTTACGTGTATGCTTTTTCTTACTTATAATATAAATGAGAAATTTTGTGAGTATATTCGTTATTTTTTCTCCCATTTACGGATATAGCTGAAATTTCTAAAATATTGATGGAATAACATAAAAAGTACTTATCAACCAAAAAATTTAATCTCTTAGGATAGGAATTACGCATATGAATCCAGTTTAAAAATAAATTAAAATTCAGCAGCTGCTCTATGCTAGATTAAACTTGCATTAATTTTAATAAACGTAAAAATAATAAATGTTTAATGGTCAACGGTGAATCTGTACCGAAACAACGATCCATAATACCTACCTAAATGAGGAATATAAATTCTCAATTCTAAGAATCCCGATAAAAGGGAGTTCTTCATCAATTACGGACGCTGATTGTCTTTGAGTCCAAGTTTTAGACCGTAAGTCTAATAAAAGGCAAAAACATTTTACAAACTTTATTTAACGTTCCTTTGATTTATTTTATGTTACTCTTCGTTCGTTTGCTGAATTAAGTCTAATATCTACTAGAACTCAATCAATTAATAATTCAATGAGCAGTTGATGTCATTGCTTCTATGCAGTCGACCAGCACAAAAAGTGCATCTCTTCTAAAATAATAGTGAGACAATACGAATAGTTCGTAAATTTGAAATGTTTAAAGAATAATCCTATGTTCAATTGTCATTTTGTATTTAATTCACACTCATACAAATTATTAACTTATAACATAGTACCATATTTCCACTATAGCAACAAATAGGGAAGATGCTTTATTTGAACAAGAGTAAACTTGATCGAAAGCGACACCAATTTACATACAAATTGTATTGTCACACAGACCGTTCTCGACGCACTACACACTACAAACTATACTCACATACACCGCGCGGTCAAGCGCTAACACTCTCAATTAACACACCTGACCTATATCCTAAACGGTTTACTGATCTGTATTCCAGCTATAATAAGAGAACAAATTCAAACCAATTAAAATGACGTTTGCGTTTGGCTCCTGGCCAGAGTCAAGACCTAGCGGACGCGGTGTCGTAAGACAGGTTTTTTCAAAATATTTTTTAAGAATAGTTATACACTGCTAATTTATTTCTTAACATCTAAAATGCGGGCGAGTACGGTTCTATAATCCGATCTCAGCATTAGGTTATATTATGCCTAATAATATGTTGCTGAACATGAAAAACAATTAACAAGCCCATTGTTAATTTTTTCATCGAATAAAAGGGAAAACGATCAGTTTAATCGTTATTTTCTTCTCTAAGGACTACGAACATCCATTTTCTTTTAATAATAATTAAAATAACTCTTTTTGTTCTTACCAGCGAATAGAAACCAAGATTAACCTTAAAACGGTCACCACTAGACCACGAGATTTTTATTATAGTACAGGGGGCAATTGAGCCGTCTCGTCACCGAAATGAAGGTGATTTCCGACGTCCACAGACATCTGCAACACCAAGTATTTTGCAGTTGCGTTGCCTACCTTTAAGATCGGAGTAGGCACTTTTCTTGAAGATTCCTAAGTCATAAATGTCAGGAAATACCGAAGGCGGTAGCTAGTTCCACAGAGAAGTAGTGCTTAGGTTTATTAATCTGTGCTAGTGCGCGGGATGAAGGTGCGTTTAAAGTGCACACGTAGACTTCGGAACATCTAGATGGTGCCGGGGGAAACTTAAATTTTGACGCGAATTTCGATAGTGAAATTCAGCTGCAGGTAAATTAAAGTGATAACATCAATCATTCAATCAAAACGCTCAATCATAATAACATTAAAATGTAAAGCTAGGAAAGAATGTACTGGTAATGATTTCACGAATACCAATACAAAAAGCTAATTTTTTTTATTATAGGTACCTACTTAGTTTCGCTATGACTTCTAATAAAGTTCAAGGGCTAATATTATAACCGTGGTGGACTTAGAATGTTCGCGTGTGTCTAACGCTCAGAATCTTTCCATTTTATACCCAAATGGTATCTAATACGTCATGGGGACGGGACACCATAGGATGATTTTCCATGAAATCGAAATTTACGCGGGTGAAAACGCGGGCGGCGCAGCTAGTATATGCAGCTACACATAATTATACATCCATGACCAAGGCGAGATTCGAACCTGCGACCCCTGGCGCAACATGCTCCGCTTATCCGAGCCGAGTTATGTATTAAAGTAGTGTTCTTTGCAAAATCTCTTCTGCATTCTGTCGTACTTTGTATCAAGAAAAGCGAACTGCCATACCCCGAATTTGACGCGAGCGGGCAAAAGATATTATTTTAATATTTATATGTATGTATGTATTTAAATATTTATTGACCTCCCTATGATATGCACACACACAAACATTTAGTTAAAGAAAATTTCTTTAACTAAATGTTTTTATGTTTATTTATCCGTGTACATAAACTGTTAAAGAAATAAATAAATAAAAATGCTTTTACCCTATACATCTATTAATTACTTATTTAAAGTCGTTATTTAGTTTTGAGAGTCCAATTAGTTTGAATGGCTGTTAAAACAATATTCCGTTTCAAATATAGAATATTAATAATTCTCAACTAAAATCAAACCAATCTGATATTTGCGAACTCTGTTTTCGGTTTTTACTAACTGAAATTTTGAATTTGATTTGAATTTTTTCGTTTAGATAATTGTCTTTGTACAGTTGTTGTTTTAGCACTTTGTGCTGTGGGATTATTTTAAAAAGCATTTGAATGCTGTTGTATAAATATAAAACACGTACGTACGTAACGTAATACCTATCTACCTATAAATTGTTTGTAAAACTCGAAAACATTACCCTCCTTATATCGCAGTTGGGTGAAATTCACTTTTCACTTGCCAAAGAAGTCAGCTTTAAGCCCCCTAAAAAGAAAGCCCCCAAATTTATTTACGTTGCTAATTCCTTTTAACTACGTTAACAAACAACCTCTGTAATATAAAATGTTATGTTATGCAAGAAATGTCCGCCACTAACTCAAATTAACGCCGGACTCTGCCAAGTGGACCGCAGATTTAGAGTGGCAATTGTTTTTGTGTCTTGGCTTCAGCCGTTTCGAGTGCCAAGTGATTTATAAATCCTCTTGCCAATTAGCCATTCCCAGTGGTTTTATTTTACTCCCATTAGCTCTGAGTTAGGATTGTGTCTTTACATGTTACGACTTCCCTGATCCTTTTGTCAATTGTGAAAATGTATCTTATAACTACCTGATTAGCAAGAGGTAGTGCCACATTGAATATATGTAAGTAGTCGAATAGAACCGGCACGACCGGGGAGGTACCTCTCTCTGACAAGAGACCGGCGTAAAGTGACGGCCGTGCTATTAGCCCAGTCATATTAGGGCTTTCACCTCGGAATGAAAGATAATAAGCTGCAAATTGGTATGAACCTTTGTTTTGTCATTCTAAATGTTGTCTCAAAAGTCACAATCGTTATC
>LUGF01053824.1:245728-269139 GCA_001625245.1 Calycopis cecrops
ATGACCCACTATGATTAACTATTACAAGTGGTCGATCCGAGTATAAAATTAGACTTGGATTGGGGATTGAAAATTCGGTGATAGTATTGGATAATTTAGTGTGCAAATTAGTATTTTTGTTATACGGCAAGTAATTTTGTTTTAGAATGCTTATATCTGTGGTTTTAACAAGATTTTCGTAGTAAAATTAGATAAATAAAGTCGCTAACTCTGATATATTTTAGACATTTTATTATACTACACATTTAGTTATACAATTATTTAATTTGATAAACAGTCATTTATTTTGATATGCTGGTACATTATTAGTGCATAATTGTTGTTTTCTTAAATTTTTAAATAGAGGTGCAATTAAAAATTCCCCGTTTTATTTTACTCCCATTAGCTCTGAGTTAGGATTGTTTCTTTACATGTTACGACTTCCCTGATCAAAAGGATCAGGGATGTGTGTCAATTGTGAAAATGTATCTTATAACTACCTGATTAGCAAGAGGTAGTGCCACATTGAATATATGTAAGTAGTCGAATAGAACCGGCACGACCGGAGCGCTACCGCTCGCTCGAGACAGGCGTAAAGTGACAGCTGTGCTGTCGCGTTTCGTGCGGTGTGTAAAGAAGTACGTGGCCTATGGAGGGGGGAGGAGAAAGAGGGGCAACGCATCTGTATAGACTCTATGATCTCTAATGAATCCGATTGCTCGTTTGCCTCCTTATACTATAAAAGCTACCGGCTCGATTTTAGTGCATCAATCACATTACAGGTCGAGCTTGTTAACAATGTGCGCAAAGTGATCCTATTTACTATGTGGCTGTTAAATCAAGCGGAAATATTTCCAGAATATACTCCAGAAGAGGGGTAATATTTACCGGACGTATCTTTATATATTTCTTGTGTGTGTTGAAGGGGATTTGAGAATGATTAAGATTCACAAACCAAACCGGCAGATGGCGCTGAAAGCAGTATCTCGAATATACAATATTGTATGGTAAAGTAACGGGTTGACAATTTAGCCACATTGTTACACGTTACCATGACAACATATTTTCCCATAATGACAAGACAACATCTGTCGGGCAATGTATGTACTACGGCGGATTTGACAAATACAATGAAAGCATACAGCTTTTATTGATAGTATACCAAAAAGATTCTAAAAAACAAAACTCAAGGGAAGACTCAGGAAGCGATATATGAAAATATACAAAACACTCTCTCCAACTGCAGCAAACAACTTACTCCACCGGGAGCTATAAATCATGTGGTTGTTGTAACTAAAATATATTATCTCGTGTCCGTGCCGATACATGAGGCAATCGAAAAATAAGAACATCAACTTGTTTTTCGATTCGAAAACAAAGTGCAGAGCTCAATATACGACAGAGCAGATAAAACTTTAGAGCTAAAAAAGACAGATTTTATAAATTTTATTTGACTTTAAGTTCGCGTGAGTATTTTATTGTCATCAAAAACATTAACTTCAAGGTTTCGAGACTGGAGAGGACTTAAACTTTTGTCTTCAAGAATTCGCGCCCCAGGAACTAAAGTACATTCAAGAAATTAAAAATCCGAATTGGAGAACTTCAAACGTAAAGATTTTACAACCTTAATAAGAAAACAGGTAAGGTACGGGTTTTCTTATATCGCTGAACAATATTTACAGGTGTATGAAGTCGAAATAGAACTGGGTTTGTTCAACCAGTATTTCAAATACCCACTCTTTACAAATTACTGAAGCATTTTAACGGCTTATAAGGGGTTCATTTAGGTATAAATTATTGTAATATTAGGTTTATAGTTAACTAACTTCTGCCCGCAGCTTCACCCGCGTGGATTTCGGACTTCAAAAATGGAGTTATTATAAACCTTCCTCTTGAATCGCTCTATCTACTAAAAAAATACCATCAAAATCTGTTGCGTAATATTAAAGTCTAAGCATACAGGCACACAGACGGCGGAAAGCGACTTTATTTTATACTATGTAGTGATGGGCAGTTGATGACGGGCCTTTTGATGGAAACCAAGGCATATGGACATTATACACTTTTAGTAATTTCAAAACCTATAAAATCTTTTATAATAGAATTTTATATGTAACATACCTACATATATGACAATACAACAATTAATTATTATTTAAATTACTGTTATAATATTTTATACTCACTAATTATAACTACTATATTTTAATAATATTACATACTCACTTAATTAAAATTAATTAAACAAAATAATATTAACTAGGATGCAGATATTGTGATGTCACTGCAAGGACTCGAGACGGTGCGTGTCGCACACACAACAACTTGTCTTCGAATACTTGAGGATATCAGACAGTAAGAGGTAGTGCCACACTGCATGCTTGTATCCAGCCGTATTGGGCTAGCACGACGCGGGAGGTACCTCTCGCTTACATGATACTGGCCTAAAGTGACAGCAGTGCTGTCTTGTCTCGTGCGGCCTGTAAGTAGCCGGTAGCCCATGGACGTGGAAGGGCAGCGCAACTGTGTAGCCTCTATGCGGATTTCTATGGGCCGGAAGTTGACTCCGACTGCTTATAATGAAAATAATGGAAATAATGAATGATAAAAAATGTTCCCCATTGAACAAAAAACACATAATAATAATAAGAAAAACAAAATATTCTATAAATACTCAGCTGATCGCAATGTTCGTTGAATATTTTCTATACCTACTCCCACACAAAGATAAAATAAGATCTCGATGTGGGAGTATAGAAAAAAATCATAAAGATATGAGCATTCTGGAGTAAGTTAATATAATATTGTTATTTACTATTTATTGTATACTTGGTCTTTTGCTCTAAGGTATATTACAATCCAAAATATATCTTTATTTTGGGTAGGTACTAAAGATATTTGATAACGCAAAAAGAAGAAACGTGAGATGGGATGGGTGGGATAGGTACCTGTTGGATATATATAATACTAGCTGCACCCCGCGGTTTCACCCGCGTAAATTTCGATTCCGTGGAAAATAGAAAATCACCCCATGGCATCCCATAGGAACATTATTTTGGGATAAAAACTATCCTGTGTTAATACAAGTTACTTTTTATGCGTGTGCCAAATTTCATGAAAATCGCTACATAAGTTTTTGCGTGAAGGAGTACAAACAAACAAACAACCAACATACAAACAAACAAACAAACAAACAAACTTTCGTATTTATAATATTAGTAGGATAAACAGTTCGTGGTATGACACTATAGCCGTCCAAAGATATCTTTTTTTTGATGTCCTTCTTTCTCCTCCCACTTACACGGGCCACCGGATTCTTACATACCACATGAAACGGGACAGCACAGGTCGCGTCACTTTACGCCGGTCTCATGTAAACGAGAGGTACCTTCCCGATCGTGCCGGCCCATTTTCGTTGCATGCAAGCATGCGGTGTGTTACAACCTCTTACTGTCTGAAAACCTCGAGTATTTGAAGACAAGTTGATCTTTGAGTATTAAACACACTTTCTTTAAAGGACACCAATTGTTGTACATGATAATAAATTAGGGCTGAAAGGAACTGTTCCAGACTTAGGGACTTCACGGTGCACAGTGGAAAATTTGGGCCCGTATCGGATCAAAAATCTGTAACTTCAAGGTTTTTCATCGTATTGTATTGAGATTTGGCACATGTATACAGTGATATACAAAGATTTTAAAAATAATCAATTTTTGTATTTTTTTTCAATGTATACATATTTATTTTAGGTGAAAAAAAAAGAAAAGAGAAAAAAAGTAATACGAGTAGTTTATTTTTTATAAATAAGTACTAATATGAGTAAAATTAAGAAAACTTAAACAATTACTTATTACACAAGCATAATAAAATACATAAAATTATAAAATCGTATAGTACCTATCTATACCTCACACCAAACTAATTGTCTCAGATTGTACAAATCTTATAATATAATATTATTGGTTTTAATAACTAGGTTTTAGTTACTTATAATGTCATATCTAATTGTTATTACCCTAGCTTTTCCTAACTAAAATTACTTCCGGTGTAAATGTAGGATCACCTTCAGATACCACCTTCAAAAGACTTAGTGCCTCTTCATCAAGATCCTTCACATTTCTCACATAAGACTTTCTTAAACTTGAAATTTATGGATCTGAAGT
Organism: Calycopis cecrops; assembly: GCA_001625245.1. Taxonomy (NCBI): domain Eukaryota; kingdom Metazoa; phylum Arthropoda; class Insecta; order Lepidoptera; family Lycaenidae; genus Calycopis; species Calycopis cecrops. The sequence continues at coordinate 249,871 of LUGF01053824.1, forward strand.
ATATTGAAGCGTTTTAAAATACGTCTTCATTTTCTGGCATGGTGCAGGCGCATATTTCTGTAGTCTTTATTGCGCGACTCGCAAGATGCACAAATCTTCCGACAGTTGCCCAATAGGAAGAACAGAAAAATGTTTGATCACGTTTTCTCCGTGTATAAGTTATTTGAGCACGGATGATGGCATATAGTACCAATCATAGTTATTAACATAAATTCGCGCAGTTTCTAAGGCATTAACTCCAAATTTTACGGGATCGATCATCACGCGTTACAAATGTGCTCAAACCCATATTCTTCTAGTAAAAGAGTGTTTTTCCTTTTCTTTGTTGATTCTGAGCTCTCTCCATAAGCAGTGCACGGACTTCCTCGTTCACCAGAAGTTAATGGCAGTGAATGTGCTTCAGACTCCGGAAACTGTACTGAATATCCTGACTCCAGCCAGCTTGTATTATTCCGAATAAGTTTTCCTTTTTCCATGATGCTTGAGCCTAGCGCTTATTGAAAGAAGGCAGAATATGTCTTTGAATTTCACCAATTACAAAACACAAGTTGTTTTCAGAAACATTTAATGTTTGCTGTAGAACTATGGGCAACGATTCCAAGATTCTGCCACACTCAATATAGGGAATGATGAAATCGCCCTTAGTACAGTTGAAAGTTGACTTTTTTATGGAAATAACCAATATAAATAAGTGTCACTTAATATGAAATACACGCTGAAGTGTGCAATTTGAAGATATTTGCTTCCCCTTATATACTGTTTTTTTTAATTGAAATACGTACTAATATCAATGTTATGCATATTTTTACTCACGCAGGACGAGTGCAAAATAGATGATAAGCTATTTCTATCTAGATATTGTGGTTAATATTGTTTTTGTAAACTATGTCAGCAGTAAACGCAAAAGATACCGAAATATGTACTCCGACCGCTATCACATTTTTACCCATAACTTCCAAGATCGCAAACTTCCGCAGCTGATTTCTTAAATTTTTTAATTATGAATAGTTAGGGGGGGAGACGTGGGTAAATGTGAAAACCTTCGACGAACAAAAAAAAAGTGAAAAATAGGGTATGTCAATTTTTAAGTACTTACTCAAAAATAAAAAGCATATTAAAAAAAGTTAATAGCTCATTATTAAGAACATAAAATATCCTTTTTAAAAATGTATAAAACCGCATGCATGTGCTAAATACTTTTTTCACAATATTTATTTGAATTATGTGTATGCAAACATTTGAATGAGCCATCCGCTACTTCAACTTACTTCAACTTAAGAAAAAAAAATATTTATGCAGTTTTAGTACAAAAAAATGTCTGATTAGAATTATTTGGTTATTAGAGTATCGAATGCAATAAATATTTCATTCAAATTGTGATATTTTCAAAAACCATTTATGATATGCTCTAGTTCTACCATTTTCCACTGTGCGGTGGTGAGGTTTGAAATTTAATTCGTTCGGTTGAGCCACCCGAGCTCCTGGGTAGCGTACGTGAAGTTACCCTGCGTTACCAAAAAAAAGGTCGTCCTACAATATACTACAACGAGAATTCGCCATATTTTATTATGAACTGGGCTTATTATTATCTCCATCTTCAGTATAACTTTAAAAGGCCTTTATTAGTCGTTACATATTATGAGGTTCTATCAACACTACGATCATTTTTTTACATAGAATATCAGTCGTTATTTCACGTCATCAACATCCCGAGATTTGAAGACGAGCGTCGTCAGTAATTGGGCAATTCGCGTTGCGCATCGGACCTCGGATGGGCTTGAAGGAAGGTAAAAATAAGAAAGCGTTACTAGTTGGGATTAAGGTTTCTAGGATTGAAATAGATGTCACTTGAACACAATTATACACATAAGCACTTTATAAATAGTTATAACACGGATAGCATTAGTAAGCCCGGCGGGAACAGTAATCATAGTTATTACAGATACTATACCTTTGAAATTGAATGATTGAAACCGGAGTAATACGGTTCGACTCTCAATCTTGTATGGTGGGAGAGCAATTACTTTTAGATTAATGTAAGCGAGTGCACAAATAGAACTTTTAGAATAGAATAGAATAGAAAGAAGTTTATTCACAATTTTCTCTCCTCTAAAACTACTCTGACGTTAATTTTCGTAGTTAATCCATTAATGTGTTATTATAAAATGACCAACAAAAACATTTTATATATTTTTAGGCTAAGGTACGTAATTGTAAACGCTTACAATATCAGCAAGTCGAAATGGCGACGACCTACCAACTAGGCTAAGTTTAATTTGTACCAATCAACGTCCTTAAAGTGGATTAAGAGCTTAGCCGTAACACGCTAGCGCTGGCTAAGTGGTACTCTACGTCACGTTAAGTCACGTCGTGTTAAAATACAACTTCGGAAGCTACTTAAATTGGAAATCGTTTAGCGAGGTTTTTATGAGAAAAATTTGCTCGAAATTGGATCTTTAAGTCGTAGGAAAAACACTTAAGGGTATTTAACAAGCTTTTTCATTATGGTATAGGGTGACAAACGAGCAGTTGGAGCCATTTTCGTGACTACCGACGCCCATGGACATTTGCATAGAGGCCATACAGATGTGTTGCCCCCCTTTCTCCTCCCACCTCCATGGAGTCGGGAGGAGAAAGGAGGCCCCCCCCGGCTACTTACACACCGCACAAAACGCGACAGCGCAGCGGTCACTTTACGCTAGTCTTGTGTAAGCGAAAGGTACCTTCCCGGTCGTGTCGGCCCAATTCGGCTGCATGAAAGGAAGCAGTGTGGCAATACCATTTACAGAAAAAGCTCTTATTGAAGTGTCAATTACCTATTAAATCCTTGATGCTTCTAATTAATTACTACTAATCGTTACCTGTGGAACAATTATAAAAAATAATTTATAGTTTATTTACTAGCTAAGTTCCATAATATCTAACCAATATTTTAATGGGACATCTGAAACCCCTAGATTAATTACCGCATAAGTGTAGTGAATTCGATAGATGTGTATTTTAAGAGGTACTGCAGTTGCTAAATCAAGCAGGGGTGATACTGGGTTACATAACTCCGGCATGAAGTGATAGCTACACTCATCGTCGGTTGTTTCATTTCGTGTGGATTTCGAAAGTCCGATGTCTCATTTTTAAATGAGTAAAATTACTATACATGGCTTACGTTTAAGTAAGTTTTCCTGTACCTAAGAGGTATCTCCTCTTATGCCTCAGGCTCCATTGCAACTAAATCGAACTCCTGTATCAACCGTGGAGTTTCCGTGGACCCGGTTACGCTGGTCCAATTCGGTTGGAATGAAACATGACACTCGCTATTACTAGTTTTTAGATTGAAAATAGTTTTTAGATAGAAAAAAGTACATTGTAACATATTCTCGTGCCAAAAAAATGGCTTTCTATTTTTTGCCAGGCCGAAGTTGGTGACTCATATTTCTCGCACTAACAGTTTTCCTGTTAATCTGTTTACTAGATAACAAGCGTTGGAAATTTGAAAATTAGCACATTTTTTACAATCAACTTTGTACATAAAATTTCAAACAAAATATTGGATATTTGGATAAAAACCAGTTATCAATCCGTTCCACGTTTATTGCTGATATATTTTACTATTTTTTTTCTGTTTGTTGATTTTTATGAGGTTGTACAGTTGCTGCACTGCAGCCGTAATAAGCTCGCACGACTGGGCAGTTGCCCAGGATTAAAAGTGAAATATTTCTCCATTAAGCAATTGCACCATATAACAAGTTCTGTCACTCGATAGGCTTATATAGATAGAATATCGATAGTCTGTCGATAGTTCGGTAATAGTGAGAATATCGTTAGGACTATCGATAGTATCGATATTTTTTATCGATAGTGGAATTATCGATAGTTTAGCACCGCTACCTACTATCGATTATACGGTTAGATGCCTTGTCAACGTTTACTGTGTATAATATTGACTCAATACAGGCAAATACCCATCGCGTCCATCCTATTTGGAGTACAATCAAATACAAAGTTAAATAAATATTAACAATAATTATCAACATTGTGAACAGTGGGTCCACTACTGCATTGCACCAGATACTTTCCATCACATAATATTGAAAATGAGAACACCGGTTTCTCCGGTTTAAAGAATTTTGGATCATGGATTGGAAAGATAATTCAAAAGAGCTCAAAGTGCATAAGCCGTGATTGTATAATTGTTGTGATTATTGAAGAATTTTGTTGCCCTTATATGCAATTACAAAAACTTAGCGTTAGGTACCTCCATCACCATAAGGGTCCACTGCTGAACATAAACCTCTTTAAATGAACGCTTAGCGAGCTCTTGCCACTCTCATTCATCCCAGACCGCCTTACAAGCATTATTATTCTGTTTTAATTCTATTTTCTACTTATTTCATCCCCTAAATTTGAGATCGCAAAAATGATTTTGTGGATAACAAAATAAATACATCATCGTCTTTTGTAGTGGTATTTAATGAATTTTTGTGTTTATAAATTATTAAATACTAAAAAATAAAACATAAGAGGCAACCATTAGCTTTGACAATTTTGTTGCATATGAAGCGATTTCAATAAAAACGAAGTCCTTTGTGCGTCAGACATTAAAAATATTGAAGTGAATGTAAGTGCACTTTTAATCGGGAGCTATCGAAGCGCCGCTATTGGGCTTTTATTTTATTCATGTTTGTGGAATTACGATTAAAAATATTACAAGTATCATCGGTGTGTGTTAATAGAATGTGGGAGAAAACGAGCAGTCGGAGTCTTCTTGTGACGCCTATAAAATCCACACAATGCTTCCTCCTTTCGCCTTCCCCTCTAAGGGGCCACCAGAAACTCACACATTTTTGAAATTTTCTTGAGATCCCCTTGGACACGAACAATTCATGTAGAAACCGTAAATGCCCGTGAACATGAATTCATGTCGAAGCAATAATACCATAAAAGCCCGTGGACATGAATTCATGTCGAAGCAAAAATACCGTAAAAGCCCGTGGACATGAATTCATGTCGAAGCAAAAATACCGTAAAAGCCCGTGGACATGAATTCATGTCGAAGCAAAAATACCGTAAAAGCCCGTGGACATAAATTCATGTCGAAGCAAAAATACAACGACATGTCCAAGGCATGCGTCGAATTCGAAACACCAAAATTCATGATGATTAAACTCAAATTAATCATCATGAATTTGGTGTCTGAAACCATCAAATAATTGACAGTGCCGTTTCCTTAATATGAAAGAAATAGTGCCCAGTGCTTAAAATGTTTCCCAAAGGAACCACCACATTTTTTTTTTATACTACGATGGTGGCAAAAAAAAGCATACGGCCCACCTGATGGTACGTGGTTACCGTAGCCTATGGACGCTTGCAACACCAGAGGCATCACGTGCGCATTGCCGACCCTTTAAAAACCTATTGACTCCCCTCTTCAAGAACCCCATATTGTAGCCCTCTGGGAAAACCTCGGCAGGGAGTTCATTCCACAATCGGAGGGTCCGTGGGAGGAAATTCCTCTGAAATCTTACTGTACGGGACATCCATTTTTGGAATACAAAGTATTACCTATTTTGTTATTACGGATTTTACCTATGAGCTGAAGCTGTGTCATAAACATTCGTTCAGTAATTCTTAATTATAAATAGACACCTACGCAAAGCTTTCTATCTACTATTTATCTTACAGTTTATATTTACTTATTTATCGCTTAATATGTCAGTTTTGGTTAGACCTATGACTGTTTCATATTATATTATATGCACGAAAATGAGGTAGCACATAATATTATTATAGACAGTAATAATCCTTGATTAGTCTACAGGATTTCACATTAACTAATTATAATTAGTAATTAATTAAATTAGCTAATGGCTTATTACGGCATACAATTAGAGATTATTGGCTTTGACAATTATGGTGGCATGTTTGAACTTGATATGATTTTTTTTATAGCATAAGGTGGCAAACGAGAAATCGAACGACGCCTATAGATATCCGCATAGACGATATACAGATGCGTTGCTCTCCTTCCTCCTCCCCCTCCATAGACCACCGGCTACTTACACATCGATTTCTGAGCAATAGCTGCATTAATAATGTTCATAAGATGATCTTTTACTTAGTAATAATGATCTCTTACCCTTTGGCTGCTTGAGCCACCTCTTCAGATACTAGCTATCTGTAAGGACATACTTGAAAGCGTAAAAGTTTGCGACGACACAAGTGAACTTCCTACGTCCTCATTTATTTTGATGCCACTGCAGTTGAAGTTCATCTCTAAAAGATATGTCTATTTTCGTGACGAACTTCAGTACTATCCTATCACACAACTGACAACACACTTACTGTATACTGTACTAAGAACACCCAAAAATGCCAATAGCATTCTTTCTCCGACACAGGATTAAAACCCGATCTGCGTACTGCTGACAGCTAAACAACGTTTTCCAATATTTCAAGAGACAGTCTAAACTCTAAATGAATGACGTAAGTACATGTCCCATGGTGGAGAAAACAACTTTATGGTCGCAGCACACTTATCAACTCGGATAGGGATCGTAAACTTCTTAAACGATTACGTTACGTTTCCCATTAGAGTGCGTTGCAGTATGAAATTTCATACTAAGAAAACTGGCCGGCTCGAGGTGATACGGTTACGATCCCTTTCCGAGTTGATAAGTAGGCTGCGACCATTATATAACCTCTTTTAATCGCAGTATAAATTTTATGTAATAATTGTTGAGGTGATAATGTTATTGTGACCAATGAAATCCTTTCTTCCTTTTATAAAAGATATTAGTTCAAATAACATATAACCCACAAGCTGCTCGGCGCTCGACTATAAAATGTAAGTTTTGTAACGACGATTTAAACTTTAATATAACTCGCCTGTATATCAATTTTACGATCATTTTAAAACGCGCGCTAGCATTATGGAGATCACAATATTGCCGGGCACGCACACTGCAGACTATAAAAATCTTATTAAGGTTTCAATACTTTAGGATGGTGATAAGGAAAATCGCCCATCTGCGTGATATAAGATCAAGTAGATGGATCAAAAAGCGTCTGCTATTGTCATAGTATAAAAAGGGAAAGGAACATTCAGTTCCATCCTCCGACACTAAACATCCGCATTAATGCTACGCAAACGAGTGACTTTCCTTTACTCCTCCCAATGGGTCACGGGAAAAGGTCACTTCACACACATTTGGTATAGTATGCACAAGAGGTGCCTCCGTGCAGGCCCAAGTCAGAAATGCAGTAAAGTCATAACTGATAGTTTTCCTTTTTAAAAATATTCTGCCCGACTGAATTCAACCGACAAAGCGCGGTGGGTTCTGAATTTAACGCCGTCAAATGGCGTGGCCTGGCCGCCTAGTGAGTTGCCCTTTGTTCCTATAATAAAAATAAATAAGTTTTTTATAGTATAGGAGCAGTCGGAGCCTTTTTCATGACTACCGACACCCATAGATATCCACATACTTAGCTATTCAGATGCGCTGCATTCCTTTCTCCTCCCACCTCCATGTGTACGTACTGCACGTAACACGTCAGCACAGCTGTCACTTTACGCCGCTCTCGTGTAAGCGAGAGGTATTTCCCCCGTCGTGCCAACCCAATTCGGCGGCCTGCAAGCACGCAGAAGAACGCAAGAATAGTCGGCAGTCTGTGGCCCCGCAGCTAAGTGATAAATGTTAATGAATAAAGAGCGCCGAGCGGAACGAATGGATATTAATATCGGATATCGTGGAGGAAGTTGTTTCGCGTAAGTTCTTGTGCAATATATATAATGGATATTGGCGGGCATAAAATATAAACGACTGCTTTATTATTTTTTTATTATTTTTATTGCGAGGAGTGTTTTTTTGTGTGAAAGCAGGACACTGACTGAATAATCAGCATCCTGCACCAATCCACCACTCACGGACACAGATTTCTATGTTTGTCTTGTACCCTATATTGTACCTAACTCAACATGAACCTGATTTTATTTATTTTATTATGATAATTAATTAGGTAGAACTGGCGTGTATCCCGTAGCCGGCTTTAATTACATATTAAAGGCCATTCGGCGAATTAGGTTTCGTAATGAACATAGAAAAAATTGTTAATTTGTGGTTTGAGGAATGTCCTTTCAGGGGACATCACAGTTTTGGCAAGTCTGATATTTGAGATTTTAAGAGATTAATAAAAAGAAAAAATAATAAAATTTAAAAATTATGTTGCAATGATTTCTTAATATTAGTTTTCAATACGCTCATATTTCTAGAGAGTCAAGTCACTGAAAGAAACACATAAACAGGTTTCAATCACAAAGGACTATACAGATGTTTTTCTGTACTTTTATATAACCTACTGATGTATTGTCCTCTTTTCCTAAAGCACTGAAATGGATATTTGTGCTGTTAGGCAAACGAACAGCCGTAGAGGTTTGGTAAGAGGTAGTGCCACACTGCATGCAAACATGCAGCCGAATTGGGCCGGCACGACCTGGGAGGTACCTCTCGCTTACACGAGACCGGCGTAAAGTGACAGCTGTGCTATCGCGTTTTGTGCGGTGTGTAAGTAGCCGGTGGCCCATGGAGGTGGGAGGAGAGAGGAGGTCAGTGCATATGTATGGCCTCGATGCGGGTGTTTATGGGCGTCGGTAGTCATGAAAATGGCTCCGGCTGCTCGTTTGCCCTCCTGTATCATAAAAAAAAAGAATGGAGATAAATATGGTACCTACCGATAAGTTGGATGACTATTGAAGTTTTACCTTTCCTCTTCCTCTTCAATATTCAACCGGAAACTTACAAAAGGAGAAGACGAAATGAGGTTTATGTGTAGGTTGCCCAGGTTCTGTCGCCCCAATACAAAGTCAGTCATTTTTGCTACAATCTGCACTTGTCCCAAATCTTACGAATTTCCACTATAGGTACTTCAGAACAGTGTTATTTTAGCAAAAACATCTCCATCGCACGAATATTTACCATTACATTACACATTAAATGTAAGCTTGGAATAGTACAGAGAACTGTTTTGTTAAACTTTCTTCATTAGCTACACAAAAGCACATTACAATTCATTCAGTTTGTATGTGTGAAATGGCGTATGAACTTTGGTTAACTAATTACACGATAAATTAAAGTTACCAGCAGTTATTCCTACCAACCACCGCGCTCACGGAAATGTAAGCCACTGTAATAACAAGTTATCTTCGTAAATTATCTACGTTACAACTTGTTCTTTAGTTCTACAGCCGGGGAAAATATGAGAAAAGGATTTTTAAAATATTTTATAATGTTTAAGAGTGTTTTATAAGAGTTATGTAATCTTTTTATAGAACAATAAGACCCCTTCTCTCTCTTTTTGCCTACCCCACTAAGCAATAGTGAATAATAGGGGTCAGGAGCCACGTAATACCAGGACTGTGGTTCAGCCTACAGTCATCCAACTGAGTGGTCTCCTTTTTGGGCACTTGGTGTATTGCACTGTTATGCATTATCCCTTGCATGTAGAATTTTTATGTTATCTTTTATTTATTTTACTATTCTTATACAGTGTGGTATGTACCTTAGAATTAAGTCGTAGGCTAAGTTATCATAATTGTATTTTTTATTTCTTTTTTCTCTTTCTTTTAAGTGGCTTAGGTATAACAGTGTAATATATGTATGTGTCTAAATAAAGATTTTTCTATTTCTATTTCTATTTCTATTTCTATTTCTAATATGCGATTCACTATTATTTAGTTGGGGCAGGCAAAGAGACCCATTCTCCCCCGCCGAAGATGCTGGGGCTTGCGTGCCTCAGTGACTTCCAAGGCTATGCCGGACGGAGCTACTCATACCGGACAGGCTTGGAGGCAGAGGCCAGACTAAGAGCAGCTCGGGATCCTCCATCCGTCCCTGTGAATCAGCAGATTGCGGCGTGGATTGGAAGGAGTGACGAGTTAGATTTGGACAATGGTGGCATGCTCGTTTGCAGTAGTAGAGCCAGGGGTCAGGATGAGAACCTGACCCCTTGTACTGTTCCACGTCGTAGAAGGGACTGTTCGGAGGCTGACGGACAGTCTCCAAGGAGGAGAAGTCTGGCCTCTTCACCGAAGGCAGCCTGTCGCTAGAGGGATCACGTCGCTTGCAGATTCGGGAGCCTCCAAATATAGCGGCTGTAGGCATTCGTAGGGGTTTAGTGAGTAGTGCCCAGTGTCTAGTCCGACATAAGTCTAGGGGCCACAGGTTCTCCTAGGTGTCATACGTAAATGCAAAAAAAGGATCGTAATATGATCGTACCCCATCAGATAAATGGCGTGTGACGTGTGCGTGCCTTAGACTGTCGACGATGCTATGTTTATTTTTGCACACAAAGTCTACGAACGATATATCTCATAATTCACATTAATTATTATTATTAATTATCATAATCTGTTACTAATTAACAAAATATTTGTATATTTTTTTAACTCGATATCTTTAGTGGCAGGGGGCGCCAGGCACTGCTATTGAGGTGCTTGCTCTAATAAATAACCATAAGAAGGTAATACCATAGTCATTCAAAAAAATATCTACTATTCAACTTGCAAATATTTCGCAGAACCATCTGACAATTGTCACATATTTGTCCGAAGAGACGATTCATTTTCAATTCATGAATACTACAATAATAATAACCTACGCAATAAAAATAAGTAAATGATAACGATTATTATTTTTGTGGCAATGTTATTTCATGACTTATAAGTAATAAAAAAAACTATTCTTTATTCTTATTTCTTGCTTATTATTTTAGTCCTAGGCATTTTAGCCGGCATCTTCTTAAGAAGCTTATAAACTACGATATGTATGCAAATATTATATTTTTATGAAGAACGTGCCGGGCCCATGCGAGTAGTTTTTACGACTGGACATATTGCTTCTTACCCTCCTTTATGAGATGAGTTGCTGTTAGCAAAATCAATAAGTTCAGGATTGCGCATCACGATTGTATTAAATACTTAAAATAAAGATTTTTCATAGTTTAAACGGTCTAACAAGCAATCTGAGCCTTCTGGTGATGTGAGATATTATGTTGCCAATGCGCCACCGGAATCACGCACACCATACAAATGGGACATTATGACTGTCAGCTTGCTTCAGTATTCTTATAAAAACGCACGAATTGGTGTGCCCCAATTCTGCTATAACAATGGTTCTCAGCCTGTGGACGACCAGTGCAGTGGGGTCCGCTAAGACCAAAATATGGTCCGCGAATGATTTTAAATTTAGCGGGCGGTAAGCAGTTGGTTGCCGCGCAGTGAGTGAGAAGATATTTTTATTGATCCAACACTGTGGTCACTGCTGTCTAGAATGATATAAAAGTGGTCCCTGGAGAAGAAAAGGTTGGGAACTCCTGTGCTACGACAATACCTCTTACCAAATTAAGTATCAACTCTTTATCCCATATCTTTACACAAACTACGCAGCGGGGTGGAGCTACAGAGATTTGGCCAATATAGGTCCTCCAGGAAAATGATGCCGAGTAAATTATTTGGGCCAAATATGAAGCGCGATGTGGTCTATGGTCTAAAATGGGATAACGTCACAAACCGCATGATAGAATAGCCATCAATTTCAAGTCGGTACCAATTTTCTGAATAAGATCTTGCTTAATTACAAGTCAAGCTAAATTTCATTGCTAGTTATTTTACGAGTTTTAACATAATGAAATATTTATTAAAGATACAAGCGAAAACAAATACCTTTTGCGCGACGTTTCGGCCGGGTCACACCAGCCGCTAAGAAATATTTTATCGTGTTACAACCCGTAAAGTAACTTGTACTTGTATACAAAATGTGTAACAAACGCGAAAGTTTTATACAAATATACGCTAAATTTCTGTTTAGCAAATGCAATTAAATCATTGCAATGAATAATTATGTAGATCAAAATACTAACGTGAGCTACACGTCAAAGGGACAGGCCTCCGCGCATAAACGCTTATCATTTAAATTTAATTTAACAACCCAAAGACGCGTACGATTTATGCAAATTAATTATATTTGTAGTGTGGATGTTTAAGCAAGCGGAAACGTTCTTGTACAACCAATTACTATACTTATTCTGGACGCTGGGATAAGATGTACTGGCTACTATGCTAGAAGGTGGCTACGCTATTTATGTACAAATGTATGTTAAAATATGATTTTGCTAGTTATAACCTGTAGTTTTATCCGAGTAAAATCAATCCAAAAAAAAAGATATTTTATGCTATTACAAACTCAATGATAACTGATGAGTAACTTTTGCATAAAATAATGACAAACACATAAAATCTTAGCATTTATAATGTTAATAGGATAATTTTCTATAAGATATTTATATAAACTTAAAAAAATAGTTTAATTTTGGACATTAAATATCCATATTTTTTCATCTCATTTTCATTGATGAATTATTAAACTCTAATATTTATTATTCTATTCTCGATGAAGACAAATCCTAAAAAATATAAACATTTTTCATGCCGTTCTTGAGCCATTGAACTGAACGAAATGATTGCCTTTAAGCCATTCGGAGTAAACGGAGCATCTTGTTTTGGAATTCAATTAAAATTATAAATGGAAATGTGCGATGATGAAATGGTAATTAAAAACAACATTAATGAATAAATGAAATTCGTTCAAGTAAATTATTCACGTGAATTGTTCACCTGAATAAATTTCATTCATTCATTAATTTTGTTTTTCATTTAGTATCATCATTAACATCGTATAATAGGGTAATGCCATACGGCTTTTTGGGTGAACTGCGTCGAGACCAGGGGCAGCTATCTCACATGATAAAGTGATATATTATAGCTTTCGTTGTCTTGTCAAAATATGTTGTCATAACAACGTGTAATGTTATGTGGCCGAATTTTCAATCCGTTATTGTCCTACAATAGTGTATTTCAAGTCGAGATACAGACTACAGCATTATATATATACTAGCTGTGCTAGCTAGCCCCGCGGTTTCACCCGCGTTTAGTTTCTAAGAAACTCATCTAAATTCAACACCCTATTTCTCCCCCTTAGGAGTTGAATGTCTAAAAATCCTTAGCGGATGCCTACGTCATAACATCTACCTGCACGCTAAATTTCAGCCCAATCCGTCCAGTGGTTTGGGCTGTGCGTTGATAGATGGCTATGTCACCTTTGTGTTATATTTATATAGATGTATATTGATATATTATAACTTACATATTACCGAGGACTAATACCTATATATCAAAATAAGTTTTATCAAAAGCCGCACGAGCAAAAGACAAAATGATGACTTCTACAGTTTTCAACAATCACTAGATTCAAGAGCGCCAAACTAAAAAGTTATTGCAAAATTGTAGGGAAGATACGTTAGATGTAAATTGTGGTATTGGAAACCACTATTGCAACCAAATAGATGCATTTCGATTGAGACTTCCTTGGTAATGATCCTCACAAGATTTTAATGTTCTGTCGGTTACAGTCGGATAACAAACTCAGTAGTTCAACGTGAATAATGACGATACAAAGTAGTCATGAGAGTCCAGAACGCAAGATGATTTTCATCTTAAGATCCTTTACAACTTCGAACCGTTAATCTCTAGAACTAGTCTTGTTAATGTATCCCCTCCCCTTTCCTCGTCGCGTCTACTGCCAAAGGACGGTTGTTAAATTAATGCAGAAGATGCATGTGGCGTAAAATATAAAGAGACTAGGATCTACTTTGCAGAATAATGTATTAGGTTAGATAAAAAGGCATAATATTATGGCACAATCGTGAAGATCAATTTTATTCTATGCTTAAGGGAACAGTGCTAATTATCAGAAAATGAGGATACTCGCAATATTTTTACAGTAGATTTATACTGGAAAAAATGCCTCAATTATTATTTGTTCCGTTACAAGCGTCCTCCTTTCCTATAGTTCACTTTTTACAACTTTTTAAGCGTTCGTCGTTTTGGCGGGAGTTCGGTTCGGTTCTGCTCGCAATTGCCTGTTCCTGCGACCGCAGGGCTCTATCGTTCTGACCTATATTAAGTACAACACCATCATCTTTCTTTGGCATGTTAAGTTTAGCATTCAACTTTACATAAATATTTTCGCCTTTTTTGCTTACGCAGAGGAACACAATTTGCAATTCATGCAGCATTGATGCTGCTGTTTTAACGAAATATGAATTCGCTGATTACGACGCGCATTACATTGTATTTTTTGTTGTTTTATAACATGTTGACGTTGTGTTATAACACTTCACGTTGCTACTATGTAAAAGACAGTTCTAGTTGCAAGCTAACAATTACACGTAACTTTGAAATAGGAATGACTATAATATTAAACGTTTTACAGTCGTATAGTTCATGGCTATGACAGAGCGTCTCAATATTGACGCAGGTCTCCACTTTTAACGCTCTGAATGTTTATAGCCTATGATATAGAAATACGTGATAGTCTACAAAATGGAGCTCGCATTAAGTAATAAAGTTTTAAAGACTATAAAAATATTAGGCTATAAAATTTCGTTTCATATTCTGATGAAATATGCAAAATTTTCTTAACATTTTCTCTTTTTAAATTAACTTTGAAAAATTGAACTTTAAAAAGTAGTCTAGTACAAGATCGGGGTCGCCACTCTATAACGTTTCTTCCTCAGCGGTTTTCAATTCTGCCAATAACGTGCCTCACACCCATAGGTTTAGAATTGTACTCACTATCTCACACTCAATGCTACTTCGGCATACTTTCTTTCTAAACTTGTATTCTTAACTTAAATTTAGTTATAATTTTTTTAATATAAGACAGAACGATCAAGAAAACATCACGAAGAAACAATAAAACATAACAAGATTTGAATACCTAAGAGCCAACAGATAAAAGGTTCCATTATTTACCCAGTGAACGTGTGATAAACTGTACTACACCAAAACCATTTCAGCGTATTTTACAAGTCAACAAGATTTATGTACTCGCCTTGGACGAGATCCAAGTTTATAAAGAACTTAGACGCTGAAATACAGGTGCGCGTAAGAACTTGAAAGAAGGTCATTTAATTTAAAACGTCGCTGCATAGATGGCCACCATTACATCAAAATAATATTAAAATCAAATCTCAACTGACTATTGCCTCTTTGAATGCAGGACTTCAACTCGGAACCTCATAGCGTAACGAGAAAAAATAAAAGTTCATTTATAAATAGATTGAGATAGATACATAGATAAATGCCAACTAAAAAGAATCTTTATTTCTTGTCCAAAGCAAAATCAGCTGATGATGTTTATATAAACATCCCTTTATGGTGTCAATTACCGACATCTTATTCTAATCACAAACCCCAGACTTAAGCACATCCATATTTACGACTATCAGTTCGTAAGAGCGAGCAATTAACACAAACTGCTGCTAAGAGAGGACCCCTAAAGTATCAAGATGGTCTTTAAACTAGTATTCGTAAATTAATTGGGATGAGATTCGAGACTTGCGTCGATGATCATGGAGTCAAGTGTAGAGTTAATTTGCCTAACATTATCGTCTTGAGAAATTGTCTGATTAACTTTTATCATTGATGTAGTTTACGCGAATTTTACTTATTACAATAAAAGTACTATGCTTTCGGATTATATCACGCAGATAAACCCATATCATGGAATTCATCTCGCCATCTCCTTTTCGGTCTGCCGTTAAATATCTGAAATATCAGAATAGTAAGATACTTACCTATTTATAACGCTTTATAGTTTGTTACATTGTAATGTGCAACATTCGTGTTAACTTAAAAATCATTCTGTGTAAAAATACTTTATAAAAAGATAGGCTTACAAATAATTGTGTGTTCCATTTTTGTGGTCGCTGAATTGCTCGTCTGTCAGTCGGTTTGAGGCGCACCTCTCGTCTCGTCCGACTTTTGTGGCTTAATTAATTTCAACATTCGTGTTGTTGTGGGTAGAATTGGGTTTTTACTTCAAATACTTTAACATTCAGAGAATAAGATTGAATTTTTAAACATATTATCAGGTTATTTTGTAAATGCGTCGTAATCGTTATGTACAAATTAAAGACCATAGGTTTTGGTGTCATGTGTCACAAGTTGTAGTTTTTTTCCCCCTCTTTTTGAGAACAAATAGTTTAATAATATCTTGCCGTATACGTCAAATTATCGCATGATTTTGCGACTCTCTGGGATCAGTGGCAGTAGAATCGTGCGACAATATCGCAATCTCGCGATTGCATTTAGACGTTAATTGACTTACATTAGCGACTAAATCGCCGCGTCTGGCGTCTGGAAGTGTGCGCTCCCCGCGTCTAGTCGCTGCATTCAGCTTCAAAGCCACTAAATCGCCGGTCGCCGCGTCTAAAGTCTCGTATGTGTTGTCACCCTTAGACGCAAAATCCTTATAGCTATTATTTTTCAGATTAAAAAACAAACTAAACTAATTTAACCGGAGGGTAATATAAAAAATCCATCAGCACATCTAGCACACGGTAGATGTTACCAAATTCTCTTTTATCGCAAGGGAGCCTTATATTCAATCGAAAGTAAAAATGGCAGTAACTTATAATAAGTGTCTACTTTCACGCCCTAATACTAACATTTGTGAGTTAGTTTAGATTGTCACAGTCCGAAGTTACGTTATTATGTAGGGCCGAAATGGTGTCAAGTACGTAATATTATAGCCATTCTCATAATATCATAGTATACGTCTGCAGATCATGACAGACGTGATCTGGTGTTATCATTCCACAAAATAACTAAAGATAAGTAAATAATATCCTTTAGTCTGGTAGTAAAGTAGGTACTTATTTCAATTTGCTGTACCTAATTAAAAAAATGCCTTATTCAAAATAGAATTCAAAAAAATTATTTTATATTATTTAACTAATCTTAACCTTCCTCTTGAATAATTCTATGTATTAAAAAAACCCCGTTAAAATCTGTTGGATAATTTTAAAGATCTAAGCACAGATATCGGAAAGTGACTTTGTATTATACTATGTAGTGATGATTCTGCTAAAATTAGTAGACTACCAGCTGCATTGCGCTTAACAGCGTCTATAGTCTGTACATTTAATGACAAAATATGATAACCAAGACATCATTCATTATGGTCCATCTCGTTTCGCCTTACTCGGCGTTTACAATAACGTAAAACACGCTTGACCGGTGAAGCCGAGAGATGAAGAGAGCAGGGGATGAATTTTATGGCCACAATTTCATATATTAGTTACGTGCTAACGTAACATGACCTAGAATCACTCTTACTTTTATTAGAGACTTGAATCCATATCATATTATAATATAATATCTGTGGACATATCACACTACGTTAGTCTAGCCCCGTACTAAGTACCGTAAGTACTTGTGTTACGGGTACTAGACAACTGAAATATATTTAAGAAATTTTATATAATTTAAAATTTTTATTACATAAATACATAGATTAACATCCATGACCAAAGTAGGATTCGAACCCGCGACACCCGACGCAACATGTTCCGCTTCATCCGACCCCTGTACCACTGCGACAGACCGGTCGAATATAAAAAAAAATCTTTGCTTTTTTCGCTTTGCGGACATCCGACACGGCTGACCCTAATCCACTTTGAAAACGTAAAATACACCCTGGCCACCTGCCAGAATACGTCTCGATTATTTGCTTTAGCATTTGATACCATGATTTATACGGTTATTAGTAATCGGAATACACTGTATATTGTACAGTAGGTACTTGATCGAAGAACATCGAAACATAAATTATCAGCAATTTCTTATGTCTTTAAAGCTACGTCTAATCCTAAACGGGTATAAAGCGAAGCGCCACACAATACGAGAGAGATGCAATCGCTGCAAATTATTAGATGCTTACAAATGTGTATCACATGATACTACATGATAATGGGTTTAACACAATACAAACAGCAGTTTTTAGAGTTGTCCATTGGGTTTTGGAGTGACTGAACGTAACACATCTGCAGAACGTTTGGTTATGTGAATTTTAGAAGAGCGAAAATGCCATTAAAAGTCCTCCTGCCCGTTTGGCGCCTTTAATTATTCAAAAACAGTTTGATAGTCGAAATGTCTAGGTGTCGCATATCAGGTGATCAAACGCACGTTTGCTCCTTGTGTTATGAAATATTTATGAGTGATGACGCCCTGGTATTCTTCTTGTCAAATATCGTCATAAGTTGGGAGATTAACTTTTCTCGCCTCGACCGATGTAATTTCGTTTTGTGACAATTTCTCGTACTGTAATTGACTAACTTTTCCGCTTTCGGCTCCATACTATAAGTTATATGAGAAGAAGTTGACTTAATTGCATACATCAGTATCATTTGTTGTGATCAGCTACAAAACGTGCACATTGATTGTAATATATTATTATCTATTCAGTCTATGTTCTTTTATAGTTAGTCTATGTTCTTTGATACTTAGTCTATGTTATTTTATACTTAGTCTATGTTCTTTTATACTTACAAAACAATCAGTTAGAGACTTCTGATTACAACCGACTCTCATAAAAATCCACATAGAGGTTATTTATTTATTTATTTATTATAAACGGACACCTGCGGTACACACATTAATACATTTGAAAATATACAGTATTACTTAAATTCTATTCTGATGTGTGCGCCTTTATAGGTTCCACGCATCAGCTAGTTTTTAATAAAACATTAACAAACAATCACAATTAAATAAATTAAACTAAATTAAATAAGGTAATGAATTAAAAAATACAAATTCAAATAATACTAATAATAAAAATTATATAAAACTAAGCCATACAATGTCATCTATTACTTAATACTAAAAATGTCATAATATGTTTAATTAATAATAAAAAGAAATACATTAAATAATATTATAATAAAAATTGGTTATGTCATGGCAGTAATTGTAACGAATTATAATGTTAATGGTTTTGGAGTCTATAGTAATTTAGGATTTTCTTTCTGTAACAATTATATTGATCATTGTATATGTCAATGTCGTTGATACATGCGCAAATGTGATTATATTCATTACACATCCGAGAGATCGGGGATTGTGCACCCAAATTGGTTCTAGACTGTGGACCGCGAAAAAGCTTGGCTATCGGACATCGAGGTATATTACGGGGTGTTACCAGTGAGAAATGACGTAATAGGTCGCAACACCTCGTCTGGCCGTTAACCACCTTATGTTAAAGGAGAAGATCATGGATCACACGTCGAATCTTAAGTGTTGGTAGTTGGAAAAAAGCTAGGCGTTGATTGTAGGGGTGTCTGTGAGAGATCTCGGCGCATCCGTAGGCGAGGTGT
>LUGF01053824.1:323588-335622 GCA_001625245.1 Calycopis cecrops
ATGCATTTTTACATGGCTTCGCCGTTCCGCTGCATACCGAAATGTAGAATTTGTGAAGTTAGGGTCTTCAGAATTAGGCCGTGTAGATTCAGAAGCTTAGCTCTACATGAGATCTGATCTATTTTTTCATGATAGTGGATAAATGGCTCCGGTAGTTTTTTTCCAGCTAAGCTACAAATAATAAGCTTCAGGCTCGATCGTAAATTATTGTATCACAGAATATACTTCAACATTTTACTTTTCTTTATTGAACAAAAATCTCATATGCCGAAAGTACAAACTTTTGCCCTTAAACAAGACAGAGAAAAATTTTATTCCGTTAAAGAAGTATAATTTTTATAAATATTTTTTCCATGCTTATTTCAGGTGGTGGAGGTTTGTATAATAATAATTAATATTATATTATGTATGTTTATCATCGTTTTTAGCCTACGAAAGAATAGTGTATAATAAATACTTTATTCCAAACAAATACTCCACTTCCATAAACAATCATCGATTTCTCACAAGTAAACATACTAAGATATATTTAACAGTACAGAAAAGAGAACAGCAGATCGTTTACCCGTGGTAATTGTGTACTCAAAGTAACACGAATCTCATTGAGATTTCTACCATTGATAAAGTGAATCAATCTTGCTATTCATATACCTACTTATAATATTTTTAGAAGCTTGCAAAAAGTATGAAAATTCTGTATTAAAAATGATAACTTCAATAATATAAATTGTATTCTTTAAATCGATTTTTGTGAATTTACATCATTCACGTATCTAATACTATACAATATTAAAATTAATATTATACAATATTTAGTAACAGGAGTATAATTTTTAATAATACTTTTTCATGCTTATTTCAGATGTTGCAGGTTTGTATAATAATAATTAATATAATATGTATGTTTATCGTCGTTTTTTTGGCTGCAAAATAATAGCGAACAATAAATGCTTTATTCATAACTAAGACTCCACTTTCATAAACAATCATTGAATTCTTACAAGTAAAGAAACGTAGAAATACTTAACAATACAGAAAGGAGAACGGAGACCGTGTACCCTTGGTATAACAACTTATAATAATTTTAGAAGTTTGCAAAAAGTATGAAAATAATTTTGTTTAAAAAAATGGAAAATTCAATAATATAAATTCATTTCATTAAATCGATTTTAATGAATTTGCATAATTCACGTATTTGTATAATTATTATAAATATTTTTTCTATGCTTAATTCAGGTAGTGAAGGTTTGTATAATAATAATTAAGATATGTGTGTTTATCATCGTTTCATGGCTGCAAAAGAATAGCGTACAATAAATGTTTTATTCAAACAAAGACTCCACTTCCATAAACAATCATAGAATTGACGATCATGCTGGCGTAGAGGTACAGGGCTCGGATAAGGAGAACATGTTGCGCCATGGATCGCGGGTTCGAATCCCGCCTAGATCATGGATGTTTGTCTGTGTATATAATAAAAATCTTAAATTTCTATTTTTTTTTAATTTATAAAACATATTAAATATATTCCGTTGTCTAGTACCCGTAACACAAGTCCTTACGGTACTTAGCACGAGGCTAGGTCAACGTAGTGTAATAAGTCCATATTATAAAAAAAAATCTCACAAGTAAACATATGCAGAAATACTTAACGATACAGAAAGGAGAACGGCAGACCGTGTACCCATGGTAATTGTATGCCCAAAGTTACACGGAACTTATTGAGATTTCTACTGTTGATAAAGTGAATCAATCTTACTATTTTTATATACCTACTTATAATATTTTTAGAAGTTTGCAAAAAGTAAGAAAATTCTGTTTTAAAAAATGCTAACTTCAATAATATAAATTGATTTCTTTAAATCGATTTTTGTGAAATTACACCATTCACGTATTTATTATTATGTAATATTATACAATATTTCGTTAAAGAAGTATAATTTTTCTTAATATTTTTTCATGCTTATTTCAGATAGTGAAGGTTTGTATAATAATAATTATTATATGTATGTTTATCGTCGTTTTTTTTGGCTGCAAAATAATAGCGAACAATAAATACTTTATTCGAAACAAATACTGCACTTCCATAAACAATCATCGATTTCTCACAACTAAACATTCTAAGATATACTTAACAGTACAGAAAGGAGAACGGCAGATCGTGTGCTCGTGGTAATTGTGTACTCAAAGTAACACGAATCTCATTGAGATTTCTACCATTGATAAAGTAAATCAATCTTACTATTCATATAGGTACCAACTTATAATATTTTTAGAAGTTTGCAAAAAGTATGAAAATGTGTTTTAAAAAATGGTAACTTCAATAATATAAATTGATTTCTTTTAATCGATTTTTATGAATTTATTATTATATTGTATTTAATATTATATTAAATTCCGTAAAAGAAGTATAATAATTATTATCAATATTTTTTTCTATGCTACTTTCAGGTGGTGGAGGTTTGTATAATTATAATGTATAATTATATGTAATTAATATAATATCGACGGGTGAATGGCAAAATGTATTAAGCGACACAAAAGGCGAAATTGAGTTATATATATTCGGAATCTGCATTCCGCGAGCTTACTCTCATTCAAATCTGAGCACTTTTTTAGTGGTTAAACCAATTAAAATTTTGGGATCAGTCCAAAAAAGCGTTGTATGAACAGACACAAAAACTTGACAATTTTGTGCTAGTGTCTCTTAATTCTTAAATACATACTTATTCTTTGGTAAAAATTGCAGCTTCAGCGATTATTCCTTTCCGTATTTTAAAAACTAACATTGCTTGAAACATCTTGCCTTACACAGAATAGAAGTTTGTAAGTCGCTGAAAACAATTTGCCTTGCACAATATAACAATCAATATTTCGCTTAAAACATTTTGATTCCGTCTTAATTGAACAGAAACAAGCATTTAAATCAATTTGCACTGATGCATATTTTTATCATACATGTCTCTTAAGCTAATATGTTAGTTTATTTACTTTCGAAAATCATGTTATCATCATCATTGTTATTATATAGAGTAAACTCTAGTTGTTAATGCCAAAAATTCTCTATGGAATATCTTTGGAACAACACTTGTGTCGCACAATTTTTTTTAATCGTTTATACTTAGTTTTAGTAATTTCTAACTTAACATTTTACACACACACACACACACACACCCAAACCAAAAAATGTTTGGAAGGGTGCTTAGGTAAAAATGAATTGCACTAAAATTGTACTATCGTGTCGGTAAAGCTATTTACATTTGATGCACATAATATACTTGCAAGGTAATTCATGCGTTTTGCTTTTATCTGATATACAACTTGCTACACTACTTAAAACTTTTTGCCTGTATAAAATAATTAGGGACAATGGCGCTTAAAGCAATTTGCCTTGCTCTAAAAAGTGGACAGTTTGTATGAAGTGACAATTATTTTTGGAAATACTGAGTCTCTAAGTCTTAATTTAAAATAATATAATGCCTAACGTTATTATAAATCTTCTGTTAAAGAACCTACTTAAGTTTGCTTAATAATTTTTCCGCAATGAATTTATTTACGAAAATGCAAACTTTGAATCTCTCTCCTGTAAAGTTTAAAAAATGTCGCTTAGTACATTTTGCCTTTCACCCGTCGATACCTATGTATGTTTATCATTGTTTTTTGGCTGCAAAAGAATAACATACAATAAATGCTTTATTCCAAACAACGACTCCAACTCCATAAACAATCATTAATTTGACGACCACCGCGCTGGCGCAAAGGTACAGGGCTCGGATAAGCGGAGCTTGTTGCGCCAGGGGTCGCGGGTTTGAATCCCGCCTAGGTCATGGATATTTATCTGTGTATTTATATGTATTTATATAATAAATTTCTTAAATTTATATTTTTTTTTTATTTATAAAACATATTAAATATATTCCCTTGTCTAGTACCCGTTACACAAGTCCTTACGGTACTTAGCACGGGGCTAGGCTAACGTAGTGTAAATAAGTCCATATTAAAAAAAATGTTACAAGTAGACATACACAGAAATATTTAACTTTTAAATCGATTTTTGTGAATTTACATCATTCACGTATTTATTAGATATTATGTAATATTATACAATATTTCGTTAAAGAAGTATAATTTTTCTTAATATTTTGTCATGCTTATTTCAGATAGTGAAGGTTTGTATAAAAATAATTAATATATGTATGTTTATCGTCGTTTTTTGACTGCAAAATAATAGCGAACAATAAATGATTTATTCATAACAAAGACTCCACTTTCATAAACAATCATTGAATTCTTATAAGTAAAGAAACGTAGAAATACTTGACATTACAGAATGGAGAACGGAAGACCGTGTACCCTTGGTAATTGTGTGCCCAAAGTTACAAAGAACTTATTGAGATTTCTACCGTTGATAAATTGAAATAATCTTACTATTTTCATATACCAACTAATAATATTTTTAGAAGTTTGCAAAAAGTATGAAAATTCTGTATTAAAAATGATAACTTCAATAATATAAATTAATTTCTTTTAATCGATTTTTATGAATTTATTATTATATTGTATTTAATATTATATTCAATTCCGTAAAAGAAGTATAATAATTATTATCAATATTTTTTTCTATGCTTATTTCAGGTGGTGGAGGTTTGTATAATAATAATTAAAATAATATGTATGTTTATCATCGTTTTTTGGCTGCAAAAGAATAGCGTACAATAAACGCTTTATTCCAAACAAAGACTCCAATTCCATAAACAATCATTAATTTGACGACCACGCTGGCGCAAAGGTACAGGGCTGGAATAAGCAGAGCTTGTTGCGCCAGGGGTCACGGGTTTGAATCCCGCCTAGGTCATGCATATTTATCTGTGTATTTTTATGTATTTATATAATAAATATCTTAAATTTATATATTTTTTTTAATTTATAAAACATTAAATACTGGGTGGTCCAAACGGTGACGTTTAAAAATTTTTTTTGGATTGCTGACGTCTGGATGGACTCGGAAATACCCCCATGTATGTTAAGCGATTTTTTGTAGTTTACGAGATATGATTTTTTTTCATAATATTTTAAAATTTCCGATCTAACTATTAAAATAATTTTTTTTCTTTGTGAATTAAGCCATTTTTGTTATTTTTTTTTGTGTCTTAGTCCTTATTAGTTGTACTTTGACGTGTAAAATAACTAGCTTCCTACTATTGATAAAAGATATTAAAAATATTGATGAAAAATAAATAATTTGCGTTTGCGCGAGTCGCAGTTCAATTTTTAAATTTTAATAAAAAAAAAAAAAAAACTTTCATGAATTCTAACTAATTTTAAAAACTTCTTAAGACTCTCAGCTTTGATTATAATACATAGTAAGTTGAACTTGATAGGCCTATTTTAGCCGTAAACAGAATTTTTTAAGACGTTGTAGATTATGTATTGAAGCGGAAGGAAGACACTTTGAAAATTTACTATGAATAAAAATCTTTCATAACTGTTTTATTTTATTAATTATTAATGTATTACAATAATTAATCACACATAGCCAACCTAATTTACCTTAGAAATAACCAATAGGTGCTTTTAAAAGAATTAATTAATTTAGGACATTTTACGCCCCTGTACATTTAAAGGCAGTTTACGGCTAAAATAGGCCTATCAAGTACACCTTTCTTTGTATTATAATCAAAGCTGAAGGTCTTAGGAAGTTTTTAAAATTATTTAGAATTCATGAAACTTTTTTATTTTTTTTTATTAAAAATTAAAAATTCAACTGCGACTCGCTCAAACGCAAATTATTTATTTTCCATCAAAATTTTTAATATCTTTTATCAATAGTAGGAAGCTAGTTATTTTACACGTGAAAGTACAACTAATAAGGACTAAGACACAAAAAAAATAACAAAAATGGCTTAATTCACAAAGAAAAAAAAATATTTTAATAGTTAGGTCGGAAATTTTAAAATATTATGAAAAAAAAAATCATATCTCGTAAACTACAAAAAATCGCTTAACATACATGGGGTATTTCCGAGTACATTCAGATGTCAGCAATCCAAAAAAAATATTTGGACGTCACCGTTTGGACCAACCTGTATATTCCGTTGTCTAGTACCCGTTTCACAAGTTCTTACGGTACTGTAGAATCCTGCTCTTGATATCTTTATGGGGGCGTCTTAGTGCAGGTCCACCTATAATAGTAACCTACGATTGCCTATTCTAGACATATAATTGCTTTATTACTTAGTTAGAATCTTTGCCAATCTGGCTGAATAACTATTTACTTAACTTATTACTTGAATAATACGCTTGGTGAATGAATATAGTTTATTAATTTCTTAGTTTACATAGAAACATTCATATAGTATCTCCTATAGCTTCAGGGTTCTAGCCCGGAGGTCTTCTAGAAGAATAATCTCACAATAAAATCTTTTGTTGTCAAACTAGACACTATTCGAATTCTTCATTCGTTTGAATCTAAAATATTTTCATATTAAAAACTTATCTATCGCGAAGGTTCTACTCTTTCATTCAAATAGTTTCTATAATATAAGCATTAATTTATATTCCTACGCTAACGTAGTGCTAGACACTACAGTACTTAGCACGGGGCTAGGCTAACGTAGTGTAATAAGTCCATATTAAAAAAAAAAGTTACAAGTAGACATACACAGAAATACTTAACAATACAGTTTGGAGAACGGCAGATCGTGTACCCTTAGTAATTGTGTACCCAAAGTAACACGGATCTTATTGAGATTTCTACTGTTGGTAAAGTGAATCAATCTTACTATTTTCTTAAACCTACTTTTAATATTTTTAGAAGTTTGCAAAAAGTAAGAAAATTCTGTTTTAAAAAATGTTAACTTACATAATGTAGATTTCTTTAAATCTATTTTTGTGAATTTGCATCATTCACGTATTTAATATTATAATTAATAAATATTATATAATATTCCGTAAAAGAAGCATATTAATGTTTATTAATAATATTTTCCATGCTTATTTTAGATGCTGATGGTGGTAGTGCTGCTGGTGGTGGTGCTGGTGGTGGTGGTGGTGGTGGTGGTGCTGGTGGTGGCGGTGCTGGTGGTGGCGGTGCTGGTGGTGGTGGTGCTGGTGGTGGTGGTGCTAGAGGTTTGTATAATAATAATTAATATATGTACCTATGTTTATCGTCGTTTTATGGCCGCAAACGAAGCTGGCGTCGTATGATTGGATATGCACAGTTAAGCAGCTTGGTGTTGTAAAGTATTTTTTGTAAGTGTTAACATAATAAGTAAAGTAAAAGGCTTTGCTGAAATATGAGATTATTAAATTAAATATTAATTATACTATGTTCTGCGCACTACGAGGGGTCTACGGGGGTTAGACAGAAACTTAAGAGCGCACGCTCCGAGTATGAAAACTTTAAAGTGATGGCGCCACTGTTGCATGAGAGTTTACTCTCTGCCTATTTAATTTATAGTAAAATTTTACATTTCTTTCCCTGTGTATGTACACTCTTAATGTAATTAATATACACATTTGAAAAGCCATTTAACTAATTTTGCTCGACTGTGTCAGAACGAGGGTAATGTTTTTCGAGCGTATGTATGTATGTAATACGTGTGCTACTATTTAGTATGTTACGTCAGCATAATATCCAAAGGAATGGGTAAATAACAATGATATTACAAAAGTATTAATATCATTGGTAAATAATATATTATGTCATTAACCCTACGTAATTTGTATCTACGTGTATAATAAGCCTGCGACAACACATCACAGAAGGACACTCACTGTCCTCATCTTATGACCCTAACCTAACCTACACCTCACTCGATGCAGTATTATTTATAAAACACCAGAAAGTTTTCAGATATAGATAACTAAAATGATAAAATACAACATTTATTCAATGATTACTGCCATAGCTTTAATTTGAAAAAAAAATAGGTGTTGTCTCAACGGACAACACGAGATTTGCGCGCGCTTCGGGTTTTTGACCATATGTAATCATACGACGCACCCACAATGCTCAGGCCAATAAATAAATTGATGTTTATTCTCGTCTTTTTGTCGAGTTGTTGAACACATTTTGTCATAAGTAATGTCACATAACGATACTTTTTAGTTTTAAACACTTTAATCTTATTAATATTACAAATGCGAAAGTTTGTATGTTTGTTTGTTTCTTTGTTACTGATTCACGCAAAAACTGCTGAACAGATTTTCATGAAATTTGGCACACACATAGAGAGTAACTTGAATTAATACATGGGATAGTTTTTATAAAAAAAATATTCCTATGGGATGCCATGGGATGATTTTGCACGGAATCGAAATTTACGAGGGTGGAACCGCGGGGCGCAGCTAGTAGTAGTATATTTAACGAAACAGCTTAGTTAAATACATGAAAATGACCTGTAGCAACGAAAGAAAAAAATGGAAAATATTATATAAATAGTAATTTTAGTAAGAGGTAGTGCCACACTGCATGCTTGCATGCAGCCGTATTGGGCCGGCACGACCGGGGAGCTACCTCTCGCTTACACGAGACCGGCGTGAAGTGACAGCTGTGCTGTCGCATTTCGTGCGGTGTGTAAGTAGCCGGTGGCCCATGGAGGTGAGAGGAGAAAGGGGGGCAGCACATATGTATATTCTCTATGCAGATGTCTATGGGCGTCGGTAGTCATGAAAATGGCTACAAATGCTCGTTTGCCCCCCTATACCATAAAAAAAAAGGTAGTAATTTTCATTTACGATATATATTTCTTTTTGCAGGTGGTGGAAAACCTGCAGGTGGTGGAGGTGGTGGAGCACCTGCTGGTGGTCGAACGACTCCAACTGGTGGAGGTGGTACAGCACCTCCAGCTGGTGGAGGGGGTGGAGCACCTTCTGCTGGGGCAACTTCTGGTATGTGTGTTAATATTTTTTCTATACATCATTTAATCATGAGTTGTATACCTACCATCTTCTCCCAGGCATCGATTACTCAGTGTACCTACTAAACATACACATTATAAACTATAATATGATTAATTTTGAAAATTCCTCCCAGACTCCAGGTTTGGGGCAATTAACATTTTATTTTTCACTCCCGTACGAGTATTTTCGTCTAAAAATAAAAAAATAATAATAACTGTGATTTAGTACGTTTTTTCTTGCGAATTTCAGCTGCCCCGCCTGCCAAATGAGGTGGTTAGTATGGGTATCTTATATACAATTAATTATATTTCAATATGTGTGATATTTTATAACACAGCCACAAGTAAAGCCTCCATGGTGGCAAATATTATACTATTTGCAGATTATGCGATATTTTCTTTTACCATTTTATATAATACAATGTACATACAAGTGAACAACAAGGAATAGAATTATCAAAACTATCCAATGGTACTTCTGTGATTTTGAATTTGACGTTAATATTGTATTTTTTTTTTGTATCAGGTACATAGAAGCTGCAGCTGCGTAAAACCGCTTATACAAAAAGTTACCGAGGGAGCAGCCAATAAAGTTAATATTACAAATAACAATAAATAAATGAGTCGACTTAAAGACAACAAACATTCTGGATTTTATTAAATATTAGCTGACCCGACAGACGTCTTGTCATTGTTAGAAAATATGTTGACTCAGTAACGTGTAATGTTATTTGGCTGAGTTGTTGTACCTTTACGTTACTTTACCCTTTTTTGTTGATGCAGGGATACATTAACGTTTGATACCTAGTAGCACGGGTGGCCTCAAGACCTTTGTCGGACTCGACACTTGGAAGTGCAATACCGACTAAACCCCTGCCGCTATAACTGGAGGGTCCCGAATCAACAGGCAACAGGATCCCTCCAACGACAGGCTGGCCTCGGTAAAAAGCAAGACCTACTTGGAGTCTGTCTGGTTGTCTCTGAATTATCCCAACTACAACGTAGGAACCGTGACGTGTGGTCATGTTTCCACCCTGATACGTGGCCCCAGTACTCCAGCGGAACACGCCATCAATTTGTGTTCCTGTCCTGTTCTTATTCACCATATAGCTAGCTAAGCTGCTCTTAGTCTTAGTAGGACGCTCTCTCTGTCCTAAGACGAATCGATCGACATATTTGTTGATTGTCAAATGTCATGTATTATGATTGAGTTCAGGAATATATTTTGCGACAAAACTTAAGATTTATCAAACTGCATAAAAATACTCAGATAGACAGTTAACTAAAATTAAGTACAGTTTTTACCTCCTGAGAATAATTAATATGTAGTTAGAAAGACATAACTATTCTAATTAGTTATTTTATTATTTATTGTTTTTTTTTTCAATATTGTTTTTATTCTCAACCTAAATAAAGCTTGTTTGAAATTTGCAAACGCTGTTTTCGTTTTCACAAGCCGAATGTACATTTTTTGTTTAGTTAATTGTTTTTGTTCAAATATTTTCAGCTCTCTGTCCGCGCTGTCGTGCGGCGGCCATGTATAGAAAGCATTTGTATGTTTTCCGCTGCGCTAGTTTTACAAATTAACTGACCGCGAAAAGGTTTTATGATTCGGATAAAATTTCATTATTTTATTTTGATGGTATCGTTGTATTGGCTATGAATACCTATAATATATCAGTCATCATTACATTACCAATTTCTCTTTCTGTCATTGATCAACTTTCTTCGTGCATGGCTTACATAATATTATAAGTTATTTGAGAAGATGTTTGTGAACTCATGATTGCGATTATGCCTAATTGCATTCACGATCGAGCTAGCGCTACCACAAAGGTACTTGACGCTCAATAATTAAAAAAACAACTACGCATACAGCAAATATGTTTTAAATACATTTTGCGTACATTTTAATAATTAGATAAAACCAGGAAGAGAAAGATTGCGGAGTTACGTTGGAGTATTTTTCTTATTTTAGTTTCCACTAGTAGGTCTTTTTAAGTTTCGAGAGTTCACTTGAGACTTGCGGATTCGCATGCTCCTAAGAAAGAAAATACTTCAACAAGCCACAATTGGCGAACTTCAACCGCTTTGAAGATTTATAAAGTTTGGCAAGCAGAAATATTTACCTAAAGTTTTTCCTTAACCCCTATACAATTTTCACAGACATTGACGTTTCGATTATTAAAATCTCTATATTACCTATATATAAGACTAGCTGATGCCTGCAACTTCGTACGCGTATATTATAATCAAAGTGATTTGTTATTTTTTGCTTGCAGTGAAACGATATTCTGATTTTCAATAGGAATGAGCGATTTTACCGCAGTAAAAAGTGTTTTTAATATTGACCAGGCTTAGTATCTATACACCACCAAAAACAATATTTGAATTCGTCTAGTACCTACTTTCGGAGATTAGCCCAAACAGACAGACAAAAAATTAAAACACATTGATAAGTGTTCTAATACTATTTTAACATTGCCCCCAATTAGTTATTGTTTTATTATAAGTATAGGTTCTCGTGTCACAATATTAGTTACCGTACTCTGCCGAAACTGCTCGACCGATTCTCATGAAATTTTGTGTATGTATCGGGTAGGTCGGAGAATCGGCCAACATTTTTCATCTCGATATTTCCACGGGATCAAAACTTATTCGGGTGAATCCGCGGAGTACTACCATATTAGTGTTTTCTACCTCAATGAACTTTACGAATTGCGTCGCATTGTAGCGCGTGAATGCGTGTTCGAACGTTGTTTATAAGTTTCTCCGTTTATACATGGTTAGTTTTTGGTGACCGGGAAAAATTGAAAATAAAGAAGTATACAACATTCCAAGGGTGTGTTTTAAAAATTATTATCGTCTAATTGTAATTTTGTTAAATAAAAATCGATTTGAAATGGTCCTTAAAAATACATGGATCATTGTTTCTACACACGAAATATATCGACTTCAAGGTCAACGACGCCGGGCTGCGCGACGCGCGAGCTAGATGCCACGTGATGACCAAGAAATATGTTTATGACATGGGACAAAGTAATTGTATAA
Source organism: Calycopis cecrops (assembly GCA_001625245.1). NCBI lineage: Eukaryota > Metazoa > Arthropoda > Insecta > Lepidoptera > Lycaenidae > Calycopis > Calycopis cecrops. The sequence goes on from LUGF01053824.1 coordinate 335,543, forward strand.
TAATCATAATAATAACAATTTCGCGCGTTCATGCGGATCACGAGCATACATGATACAGGCGGAAGAACATGCCGCCCCCC
>LUGF01053824.1:371879-382618 GCA_001625245.1 Calycopis cecrops
ATCTGTTGAAGGGTCAATTCTGTACATTCAAAATATTGAAAAAAAAATAGTAGGGGGTGTTACTGGATCGATGCCAAACCCAAATATGAGATTTAAAAAATTTTTGTCTGTCTGTCTGTCTGTATGTTCAGGCATCACGTGAAAACTAACGGTTCGACTTCGATGAAACTTAGTATAATTATACCTTATTATCCTGGGCATAAAATGGAATACTTTTTATCCTGGAAAAATACGTAGACAAAAAATAAATCCATCCACGCGAAGATCGACATCCGCGCGTACGGAGTCGCGGGCGGAAGCTTGTATATAATAAATCTGTAGAAGGGTCAATTCTGTACATTAAAAATATTGAAAAAATAAATAGCAGGGGGTGTCACTGTATACCAAACCCAAATATGCGATTAAAAAAATTTTTGTCTGTCTGTCTGTCTGTATGTTCAGGCATCACGTGAAAACTAACAGTTCGATTTCGATGAAACTTGGTATAATTATATCGTATTATCCTGGGCATAAAATGGGATACTTTCTATCCTGAAAAAATACGTAAAAAAAATCCATCCACGCGAAGACCGACATCCGCGCGGACGGAGTCGCGGGCGGAAGCTAGTGAAAAATAAAATTATAATGATGGCGTCATTTTTTGGAACTTTGTCTATCTCAGGAATTCCAATGCCTATGGAAAGGTCAATTTTTTTTGCCGTCCTTATTCGTCCACTTAGTCCTTGTTGTCTCTATTTTAGAAGGCTTTCAAAGTATCTACCTTACACAATCATTTCTCAAATTGCCACCGCCACAAGATGTTTCTCCAACGCCTCCAGCCTCCGTAGTTCCGTAAGAAAATTAATAAAATACGTCTCTACCTTTTATCTCGTTTACAATGTACGTTAAAAAATAAGGAAAATTGCTTTTGTACTCAGGGCCACGTGGATGTCACTTTTTTACGGGCCCATAAAATATTTTTTTATCTAAACAAATAGCTGCTTTAATAAATGAAGACATTGGTAAATAGCTGCTATATTCATATCTTTTTAGACTTACACTTTCTTCTTTTTTAGAGCACGCACTAAGAGATAAAATTATAATGTCCTTCTAGCTAAATTACGGCTACCACCTCTAGACTAACCAACTGCGCATATCATTCTAAAGTTGATGTCCGTTATTGAAACAATTTTGGTAATTGCATTTGTAAAGTAGAAATTATATAAAGCCTTTTGTGATCAAAGCTGTATAGCACAAAAGAGTTTAGCTGCACGACAGCTGAAGCGAACAATAGTGAAAGCCTTTTTATTTTCCACTAGCCGTCTGTACTGGGCTAAACGCAAGCAGTTAAAATATTTATTAAATCATTTTTTTTCATGAATTTTTTTATAAAATAAGGGGTACCCCTATACTATAAAAAAGCCACCTTAAAAGGTACTTACTAATTACTACATTCCATTGGGAAGAAAAACGCACTCACTGCAGACTGGTTGCAGGTATCATCTGAAATATTTAACGAAAATTATTCCAGATGCTTCCAGGTCATGACGCGGGTGTTACATGAAACATTAATTTATCTCCCAGCGTTTAATGACGCCGGCCATAAAATTATGTTCCAGATCCGGTTTCTGTTGTAATTTAATTATTTTTATGTAAATCCTCACCAATATGTCCTTGGGGCACGCCTTGTTCGTTAGCGCTAACGGGAAGGAAGCTGCATAATTAAAATACGTTTATTGTAAAATCGAAAAATTGTATTTCTGATTACATTTTAAGAAGTTTTCTGTTATGGAATTAGTATTCTCTAGTCCTCAAAAATTTTATAAGTTTAAATCAAATATGGAAAATAGTATTGTGAAAACAATAATGGTTAATTTATCTACTATTATTATCTTTATACCTTATTTCATAAAATATTATTTTCATTCGGCGAGCAAAGCGAGCGTTCACTATCCCACTGCCTGTACATTTTTGTGGTACAATTTACTGAAAAACTATAAGACATTTCGGTTTGAGCCATAGCATAGTGATTTAAATATTATTATATTTAAATCTAGATGTGTTATTTAATATTAAGATAAAAAAATATATTACATTAAAAATTATATTATTGTACTATGCCGCCATCTATGATTTAAGATGTCGCTCAAATCTAGCGAGCCCTTATAAAGCTGCACTACATTAATACATATGAGGTGACTTTAGTCTTAATAAGGCTAGTGACACCAGGGTATATTAGAATACGTTTTTAATATTTTGAAGGCTTTAATATTTTTAATAGATATAACCTATCGGAGAGAAGAGAAACATCTTTTCTCTCTGCGAAGCTCCGTGTCTAGAGTTCTTCTCTAATATCCTAAAAGTATCGATCTATTAACTATACACTTTACTAAAAGGTGCTGACATTGCTGCATTGCGACCGAATCAGACCGACACGATTGCGCACGTACCCCTTCTTCACACACCAACTCGACGTCGACTTCACTCGCACGCAACTCGACGTAAGTTGAGTTGGAATGGAGTCGGCGTCGAGTCGCTATAATGTGCGAACACATTATAAGTAATTATGCTCAGCATTAGATGACGTGAAAATGTGCTGTCGTTACACTAAGCTCTCCTGCGTCTTGTGAGTACTCGAGGAGCTCGAGAATGAACACTTCAAGGAGGGCATCGTATCTGCTTAACCTTTACTAGTGCGAAGATTGCTTATTTGTACAAAAAAATTGTACATACAAAAAGTGTTACTTGTGCTGAAAGTAATTATCAAATCTGGTCTATGTATCATATAAAACGGACACCCATTTAGTTCAACTATCTACATTAGCCACACAAATACATACAACATTCTATTCCGTTTGTGTATGTGTGAAATAGCGTATGAACTTTGGTAACCTAATTACAGGATAAACTAGAGTTTCCAACAGTTATTTCTACAGTCTACCGCCGCGCCGGGCTCACGGAAATGTAAGCGACTAATAACAAGTTATCTTCGTGAATTATCTACGTTACTTCATAAGTTGTTTTGTTACACAGGTGTGGGAAAATATGAATGTGATGGTTTAATACAACAATAATTGTAATATAATAAAAGTAATAGTTTTTTTGGATATTCGTTGATCGTTCATGCGAAAGCCACTGACCAGACGAAAGGGCAATGCTAAGTTCTCATTTATTTATTTTATTTAACTAAATTAAAAAATAAATATAAACAAACATTCTAAAGTCGTAAGTGACAAGTCGCCGTTGCATTATCAAAGCGCTAGAGGTGCATGTACATCGACATGTAGCCGGTGTGCCACGATAGTGCAACGTATATATTAAATTAAATATGTCAAATTAATACTAACATAGTTCGTATGCCTATTGTTACTAATGTAATATGGATGAAGAATCTGAAATAAAGTATGCTTTTGTTTTTTAAAACAAAATAAATAAGCAAACGCATATCTATTGATTATAGTTTCAGAGTACCTAATTACAATTTATTTACTATTTTACAACTTTTACTGTTTTATTTCCCAAAAACTGATTTCGATATCAGCGATATCAGCGTCAATAATATTAGCTACGCGAATGACATGGTGCTGCTGAGTGCATCTGTCTGTGGTCTTAGGAAGCTGGTGTCTTTATGCGAACAGTATGCGGACACTCACGGACTCGTCTATAATGTAAAGAAGAGTCAAGTCATGGTCTTCGGGATCGGGAACAAATTGTGCGCTAATACTCCATGTTTATTTGTCAACAGACTGAACTCGAAAAGTGTCTAAATTTAAATATCTTGGCCACATATTGATTCCTAGTCTCGGAGATGATGAGGACAAAGAGAGAAAGAGCGAAGAGCGCTATCGGTTTGAGCGAACATGCTAGCCCGCAGGTTTGCACGATGTTCACCAAGTGTAAAGATTCACTCTTCAGAGCGTACTTCACATCGTTTTATACCTGCAGCCTGTGGGCTAGATATACTCAAAAATGTTGTAATGCGCTAAGAATGCAATATAACAATGCATTAAGGGTGTTGTTGGGGCTACTTCGGATGCATCATAGTGCGCAAGACAAGGGGTGGTACCAACACTCAACAGCATTCTGAACATGATTGCTGAGCGGCTGGACTGCCAATACCTACGTCATTGACAGCGAATAGTAGGGTCACGGTGATGGCTAGGTAAATGTTTGTACTTGTGTTCTGTATTTTTGTGTTTTGTAAGTTATAATTACTTATATAATTATATATTATTAATTACTAACCAAACTTGAATAAACGAATTTTATTATTATTACTAGCTGTGCCCCGCGGTTTCACCCGCGTTAATTTATAAGAAATCCATATAAACTTCAACACCCTATTTCACCCCCTTAGGGGTTGAATTTCTAAAAATCCTTTCTTAGCGGATGCCTACGTCGTAACATCTACCTGGATGCCAAATTGATTCAGCTTGATCCGTCCAGTGGTTTGGGCTGTGCGTTGATAGATGGCTATGTCACGTTTGAGTTTTATTATTATTATTATCATTAATTTGTCTCTCACGCCCACTCATTACATAAATATTTGTACTAAGTACTATTATTATTATTATTATTATTATGATATCCATATATTGTTTTTTTTCAACCTATATTTTCTCTGTAAATGGCGTTACCTTTAAATGTTATAATAAAATATTTATTTCAAAATAAATTATTATGATTTCTTTGGTATAGCATTATACGCCGGTAAAGACTGGAGGCATAAGTAGTAAATAATATTTATAAGTGACTTCTACAAGTTATGTTATCTGTATTCTGCTGTATTTAATATATTATTGAGGAATAGCCGAACTACAAAATACAAAACTATTTATTTATAATCATCGTCCAACGTAACATAAATTATGTTCTACTAGCTTTGCCCTGCAGTTTTACTGTCGGGAAATCTTCGGAAAACCTCGTGACACAGATAGAGAGATCATAAATATATATAACTAAGTACTCCTAAGAGTTATTTAACACCGTCATTCGGAGAAGTCTAAAAATTATCTCTGGACATAATATTCGTCCGAAAAGAATTCATGGGAATTGTAATAATAATATCCTGGATATTAAAACTAAGTAAAACATAACGGTTATTATTTAATATTATCTTTGAACTAGGTAATATTATTTCATCTGTCGTAATAATAAAAATGTTTTCTTTATTCCTATTTTTCGCATAATATTATCTTAGTACTTGGCTAAAGCTGGCATCATAGCAGGCATCCGCATATGAAGCCTGCGAACTACGATATGTATGCAAATGGAATATTTTTATTAAGAACGTGAAGACAGGCGTAAGCAAAAGGTTTTTACGACCGGACATTTTCCTTATACGGTTCTTTACGAGGTGATTTGTTGTTATAAGAATCAATAAAGAAATATTACATTTCTAGCTGTTACCCGCGGCTTCGCTCGCGTGGAAGAAAATAATAATATTTTTTGGTTTGTACATATTTCGAGCCGATGACACTTTAATCCTTCAATAATGTACATACTAAATATAATATCGATCTGTTGATCGGATCTGATGTGAAAGAAGGACCAACAAACAAACAAACACACTTCCACATAATATATAAAATTAGTATGGGTTTTTATATGAATATGAAATACCATTTAGAGTATTTCACCACATTTACTTGAAATTTCAAAAGTTCTTATCCTGATGTTATGAAAAACGGAGAGTGTATTTTTAAAGTCAATGTTTTTAACAACAGACTGACAGAGTCTGTAACTTCTAGTGACTACTAAAGCTCATGCACACACACCTAATGGTAATGAAGACATGTCCTCCTACCTCCTCCCCATCCGATTTGATCCAGGAAACTAACACATCCCACGATGCGAGGGGTCCCTGGATTGTTGTAATTCTGAAATAGCACTAACTCTCACTAAATACACTAGAAAGAATATTCCGTAAAGGGCGTCCTACGGATGATGTGGCTAGCTATTCAAAAGACTTGGAGATATCTAGCTGTTATATCTTATTAAAGCCTTTGACACAGTGTCGTACCCTTCCGGCTTACCCAGGGCTGGTTGGAAGTTGCATAGAAGCATTTTAGCTGCATCTAAGAAAACCTAAATACTCGGCTTAAAAGTCTAAGACTACTTGTAATAGAGATTCACATATTACATCACTCAATAAGAAAATGGGTTACTGCACCTTAATAGACCGATGACCATGTATGAACTATCAAGAGAATATAATTAATGTTTCAATAAATCCGGACAAACGAAACGCTCCACTCGCTTATCTCTTTATCTCTGGCGAACTAAGCTTGGACTCAATTAGTTTTGTTTCCAACCCCTTGGGGGTTCAAAGTCTTCCCAAGCTAATAACTTTAATATTAAACGCTTCTCTAAACGATAGACGCATCTAGCTATCTCAATTTTTAGAAGATACTTTTATAGTAGTAATATTATAATATATATTTTTTTAATACTACCAGTTCAAGTCCCCGGTAGTATCAAAATTAGTATTTAGATTTTCAACTTCTAATGATCAACTGCCGTCCCATCAAACTAGGGTTATAGAGACACACTTGTGCATTATAATATTTAGTTCTACGCAGATGTCTAATGTCTATAGACATGACCTATGTAGCCAACTGTTTTTGAATATATAATTTATTATAACTCCGACCAACTAAAAAGTATTTATTTGGTCTGAGTATGAAAACTGCATTGTTCGGAGCAAATTAATTTATTTTTAATAATCGTAGATCCCATAAAATACTAATTTGTGATGGCATTAAAATTAGTATTATGGAGGCATTATTGTTAAGCAGCATTCACGAAATCGGGTTTTCATATCTTATCGAGTCCACGAGAATGAACTGTGCTTGCAGCGTGCTAAGGATATAAGTTTTAAAAGCAATTATAAACGTAATATATAAGTATATGTCTGTATTATATAATTACTAGTACTATTAGTACTAGTACATACTCGTTCACATGATATCGACGTTCTGTTGTGGAGATAAGATTGTGGCGCAGGAAATTATGAATTATAGATATAAAATAGTAAGCGGCGCGCACACTCCGGAACAGATCAGCTGTTCATACGGGTCGATCATGGACTGTTGGTTTGGTTGAGTAGACTGGTTGTTCTTATAGGAAATCTACTGGCAAATAAACCAATTTCGGTTTGTTAGGTTTTAGTTAAAAGTAATTGAAATTAAGCAAAGGTAAATTGAGCAGTCATAGTGCCTTTTAGTGAGAGAGTAGCACAGACGCCTATAGCATATGACTGTTTCACGGATGTCCTTTGCTCATATACATTCCAATGGGTAACCGTGTGAAACCAACAAATTGCACGCAATGGTAGAGCATGGCTGTTACTTCACGTCGGCATTATGCGAGTGAGAGGTTTTCTTTGATTTTGAGTACCCCTGTCGTGACTGCCCATCCCGCCTGTAATGCAACGTCTATCTTCATCTTGCATTCGTGTACTAACGAGACGGTCGCATAAACTTGATCCTAGAATTTCAATATAAAATCGTGTGACGTCAAAGACATATAAGCTCTCTTCACTCACAAATCTGCCGCAGGAACGAAAGCCATTACTCGAGTGCACAGAGAACGAAATATGGGACGTTGATGGTAAAATGAATTTTCAAATGTTACCTCTTTTCTATTGAAGACGTTTGAAGCGTCGACTGTATAAACTTTATAATATTCTAGATTTCTGCGCGAATACGTACGTTTTATAGAAAGTAAAACATCTAATTTATGGTAGTCGATATTACTATAACCCAAATGCAGGAAAAACATATTATAATGTTGTTTTTAATTTTCTGCGGCGTGTCTGTCGTCAGCATCATATACCTATTATAGCCTGGTTTTTAATAGCATAAGAGAGCAAATAAGCAGTTAGAGCTTTCTAAAACTGCTAACTCCCATAGACACCTCAGATGTCAGTTTATGGTATTACCACGAGCGATAGTTACTTCGCCGGTTCTGTCCGTTCATGGCGAGTGTTATAGAGCACCCTCTTTTACTAAAATGTATCTAACGCGAGAAAAGAGACCATGTATTTTAGGCGTCGTAAAAATTTTGATTAAAAAGAAAGCGAAATGAAAGTTTGTACACAGCGGGTATATCCTCCCACCTCTTTATTTTCAATCTCGGTTGCTTCACTTAATTCTCCGCTGCCGCTCCGACACTGTTGACATTTACTCATTCGTTCTTTCGTTTCGGTTGGAAAATTGAATTTTCTCAGCCAATTTTCTTCCTTCATCGTCATAGCTTTAATATCCAATTTTGATTTTAATAACTTTACACATTCTTTTTATTATTTGTTAGTAGTAATTATTCTTGATACATTACAGGAACGACATAAAAATAAAATATATACAAATTTTTACACACACTTGCATGGAAATGTGATTGTTTAACTAATTACAAACTTAGATAAGACTCATGTATAGGCATACATAGACGAGTACATTACTTTAAAATTAGATAAAAATATAAATGTAAACTGTCATAAGATTATTTAAAAAAAAATAAAAATGATAATATTAAAGGTTAGTAATTCAAATTCGAACTGATTAGGGCATTGGTAACGATTAGATAGTGCACACACATGTCGTGTTCCTGGGCTAAATTCAGGAAGAGGTAGTGCCATGCTGCATAGGAGGAGGTAGTGTCATGCATGGTGCATGACACTACCTCCTTCTATGCAACTTAATTGGGCCGGCACGACCGGGGAAGTGCCTCTTGCTCACTTGATACCGGCGTAAAGTGACAGCGTCGCCATCGCGTTTCGTGCGGTTTTTGAGTAGCCGGTGGCCCATTGAGGGGGGAGATGATAGTAGGGCAATGCATCTGCGTAACAATCATGCGCATGTCCATGAGCGTCGGTAGTCATCAAAAGGCTCCGATTACTAATTTGCCCCCTTATGCTAAAAAAAATGGCCGACGTTATCCGTCTACGTACGTCCTAGGAGAACATTTTTATTTCAGACATGAACCTTGGTTAGTAGTAGACAAAGTCAAGTGTATCTACAGAGTTGCGTCGAGAGAGCACACGTGTGTGTCAAGTTGGTATAAGCTAAGGAAGCGAGAAACTCAACGAACAGTGAGGCCAATCGTTCGCAACGTGAGATTCTTACGCCATTTCTGTTCGAGCGCAAAATAAGATTTCTCACCTAAACGATTTCTCCAAAATATTCATAATTTTCCTATACATTTACCATGGTATCTTTATGCAAAAATAATTTCAATAATACTTTAATAATCAATTCGTTCAAGTTCAGTTATAATAATATAATATATAATAAGAGGTAGTGCCATACTGCATGCTTGCATGCAGCCGAATTGGGCCGGCACGACCGGGGTGGTACCTCTCGCTTACACGAGACCGGCGTGAAGTGACAGCTGTGCTGTCGCGTTTCGTGCGGTGTGTAAGTAGCCGGTGGCCCATGGAGGTGGGAGGAGAAAGGAGGGCAGCGCATATGTATAGCCTTTATAGTCTATGCGGATGTCTATGGGCGTCGGTAGTCACGAAAATGGCTCCGACTGCTCGTTTGCCCCCCTATATCATAAAAAAAAAAAAAAAAAAATATTACATACTTGGAAACTGTTACTTTAAGTGCCGGTTTGACATGTGTAAAGTAGCTAATAGACATTTATTATCTTACTGGTACATAAGTTGGAAATTAATTAGATAGGTTAGGTAAATGTGCAATATATTATGCGAAAGAAAGCTACCCAATGTCCAAGTTCCGTACTAACCCTAAAAACAAGCAAATGTCTAGCAGTGAATCGTTATGGATGAACAAGTGATGATGACTATAAAAGTTATTCTTATCAGACTGCGCCAGAAGTCAAGTTCGTACATCGTATGTAGGTATGTGTATGTTAAAAATGAGTTATTTTACATCGTGTCTTCAAATTTTGTTAAAAGAATGTATAGTCGAGTCATTATACCCAAAAAATCTACCCTACCCGTAAATAATCAGTTCTTGAGTTTGATTCTTGAACTTGACAGATGGCACTGGCAGGATTTTAAGTCGGTGTTCTGTTCAGCGGATATTGTCACGCAAACATCTGATCCATGGCTTTTCCCCGTGAAGTCAAACAAAATGGCCCACACTACCAAATACTTTCCGAAGAACGCACCATTTGAAATATCATTGAATGAAAGTCGAAAACCCCGTAGCTTCCGTTGTAATCACACAACAGCGATTCAGTTTGCTCTGAGTCTCTTTGTTCCCTGTATTTAAATGGCGTTGAACGTAACATTATCCCTGCATTATGAACACCGGCTCAGGAACTTGATCTTCATAATCCGAGGGTGTTTGAGTTAGATTTTGAATGTTGTTCGCGCATCTACGTCACGCATGTCAAAAATACAGTGACTGTGATTGGTTCTTCATATTGTCATCGGAGGGACGCTTCGCCATTTTTATTTTTCTCTTATTAAAAAATTCGCATTAAGACGTCATTGGTTTAACATAAAATATTATAAAATTTGTAAATATGTATTTTTGAATATATAGCATTATTTTAAAATAATCGCAATTTTACTGGCTATCTATATATTATAATCATATCTTATTCAAGTCTACGCCGCAACATAAATTTTGGACCTTCGACCCTGGACAATTATCAGTCCTATCGTGGATTTTGGATTCATCCAAATAAAGAAGAGGCTGAATGAGAGAAACGCAGATTGGCTATAGATAGCCATCAGGAGCAGCATGGTGTTTTTGGTGAGGTGAACCTACCAAGTTACCGCGCCTTGT
>LUGF01053824.1:396096-408305 GCA_001625245.1 Calycopis cecrops
AACATTATGGCCTATGTCCAGCAGTGGACATCCTCCGGCTGATGATATTGATAATTATGAAATGTATACGTAATGGATGGATGTGGCTGCAAACATCAATATGTTTTATATTACAAATAAATTGTCTTAATTAAATTTTGGACTTGTAAATAAAAAGTAATAGATAACATAGTATTAAATTAATTATTCAGGAAGCCATTATGTACTTATATCTACATATACCTACGTGTAATAATGCCTATGTTGGCACGTCATAATTATATGATCAAAATATGGTGCTTTCAAGACGTGCCGACCTGATTCAGATGCAATTCACATTGGTACATGATGGACATACCTCTTATAATTTTAACTTTTTTTACACTGTCCTGTATTATGCAAATGCATAGCCACCCAAGACCTAGTTGTACAAACTAGGAGAAACATCGTAATATCACTTGACAAATCGAAGGAATTATTTATTTTTCCACATGAAGAGTCAAAGATAGTTTGATATAAAAACAAAGTATTGTTTATTTGAATTTTGCTTTGGTAGCGACATAATATTTTGTTATGAGACTTTTTCTTAGACTTGGAAAAGAACATCATCGTTGTCTATCTCGTCCGTAGCGGTTAACAATGTCGGATCTTCCTGTTTGTGATTTTTTTTTGCTCTCACAAAATATTGAATACTTAAATTTGAACTTGAAAAAAGAAAGAAGCATTTGTATACCTTTAACGCAATAAAAATAAAATTACAAAATCATAATTTTTGTGATTTTCTTAGACATAGTTATTTGCTACGGTCCATCTGCCAACTATTTACTGTTCTTATACTATTGTTAGTAGTCATTTTATTACAACCCTACCACCTACGTACTCTACTTACATGACTCCAATATAACGTAGCACATGAATATACTTACTATTGGCAGTGGTTTCAAGTTTCAATAAATCAAGTTCAAGAAAATGTCATTTTCCAAATGGGAATGCCCTCTTCCCATAGAAACTTAGGCTAGAACTAACAGAGACAAATGTCACATTAAATAATAAGGCTAAAAATATAGAAAATAAGGAGTAAAACATATTTTAATACAATACATAGATTCTAGTTAAATCTATAGATTAGACATAGATTCTAGTTAAAAATAAAGGCAAATAACTGCATGAAAAGCGCAAGTATAACTGTCACCTTCCTCTGGCATCGTGTGAGCCTCCTCCTCCATTAAGCTTTCTGATTTACGCTAAAGAACCGCATCAAATGTGACAAAATTACTGTCACGTTTCGAAGGTAGAAGTAAATAATACAGGCATAAAGTGACAGCTGTGCTACCGCGTTTCGTGCGGTCTGAGTCCGGTGGCCCGCTGGAAGCGGATGTCTATGGACGTCGGTATTCATAAACATGACTTCTTTTGCTCGTTTGCCCCCCTATACTTCAAGAATTTAAAAAATTAAGCGAGCGCTACCTCTTACTAATTGCAACATTTGATTGGGAAGAAAAAACACTGCGGATTTTTGCAGGTATTATCAGAAACATTATACGAAAATTAAACAAACAAAAAAGCCAGACTCTTCCAGGTCATTACGCCGTGATTACATGAAACATTCATTTATCTTTCAGCTTTTAATAACGGCGGCCATAAAATTATGTTCCAGATCCTGTTTCTGTATCCATTTAATTATTTTTATGTAAATCATCACCAATACGTCCTTGGGCCATGCCTTGTTCGTTAGCGCTAACGGGAAGGAAGCTACAAAATAAAATACGCTTTAAACTCCAAAAAATTACACCAAGCATATTTGAACATGATAATTGAGATTTACGATTAATGGTCGCTGCACACTTATCAACTTGGAACGTGTTCGTAACCGTATCACCTCGAGCCGGTGAGTATTCTTTGTACGAAACTTGATACTGCAACGCACACTAATGGGAAACGTAACGTAATCGTCTTCGGTTTTCTAGGCGAGGCGTTTACGACCCCTTACCGAGTTGATAAGTGTGCGGCGGCCATAAAGTAGTTCCCTATTATGGAATAAGTATTCTCCAGAAGTTACAAAATGTCTTATATGAGGTTGACTAAATTTGTGTTATACAGACCCTATTAATTATGTAACTGTTGATTAACCTGCATGGATATCCACACTGCATGCTTGCATGCAGCCGAATTGGGGTGGCACGACCGGGGTACTACGATTACACGAGACCGGCGCAAATTAACAGCTGTGCTGTGGAGGTGCCTCATGGAGGTGGGAAGAGAAAAGGTCACGGGAGCAGAGCGCATGCAATACGATCAGGGCGCGTAAAGGAAGAGCAGAGCATATACAAGAAAAACAGGGCGCATGCAGGACGAGCGGGGAGCATGCAGGATAACCGGAGTGAATGCAGGTCGACCGCGGCCCTAGTAGAATGAACGGAGTAAGTGGAAAATGAACGAGCGAGGAGCGTAAAGGATCCCCGTTATGCGTGCATGGCTATCAGGGTTAATGTATGTGAGCGAGGAGTGTGCAGGAAGAGCAGGACGCGAGCAGGATGGCCGGAGCCAAGGATGCAGGAGGCAGGATGAGTGGGGCCCTTTCAGAACGAACGGGGCGCGTGGTGCTGATATTTGTATCGATATCGGACAAACAACGTCGGCGACTGTTCCTTGACATCAGGCCCCAAGACGGGAAGCACCGTCGTTGTCGAGATTTGTAGGGAGTCATTCAAGGGCCAATTGGTGGGTATTGAGTACAGATGCTTACGGTCTGCAATTGTTAACTTTGTTGCGAATTTATTTTGGTCTGAAAATATTCATTAAAGCTTCACAGCAAGTTATGCTGGGACAAACTTGCTAACCAATATATATTTAGATATCCACATTAAGGCGAAAAAATATAGAACAGTTTTATTAAAAGATCATTTCAAATTAAAAAAGCTAAGCTAATATAATGTGTGGAAGTGAAAAAGCAATCTACTAAGTTGTCTATTAGTCTATTAAGTTGACATCGAAGAAATAAAATCATTTTTTAATTACACTTGTTATTTTATTAAAGTTCTCATAGTCATCTCTAGTATATAATTATGATTACTCTTTACTTTACATATTATATACAGGTAATCAGGGATTCCTATTCAGCTAGCTCGTCTGACATTTAACTAACATTTAACTTTTATACAACATCATCAAATCTTCACATTGAACTGGACAAACCATATTTCTACCTATTTGAAAAGAGTTTTAATAAAGGAGATAAGAATCTCCTTTTTTAGGAGAATTAAGAGTTATAAAACTCTATTGTAGATAACGAAAACTTTTAAGATTCGAAAACAGTTCTAATGTAATTTTAATTACTTAATTTTTTATTTTATTTTTATTTTCTATGAATAATACAAAACACATATTCTAATATGTGGTTTGTATAATACGCAAATTATAATAAGCACTTAGTCTACTTTCAACTGTCTGAATGTCCCAGGCATGCCTGCGTATTCTTCACTGAACTTATCGTCTCGCCTGCAGGTCTCGTCTGTACGAGCACTGTTCATTCGCCTCATGTTGTTAGTGTGCTCTTCTCCTGTGATTCTGTCAATAAGTTTATCTGAAATACAATTTGTATGTCTAAGTCTTTCTAGATTCTCATTTTTTTTAAGTTTTCGAACTAAAAAAAACACCATAAGCAGTTTTATTCGTGAAAGTAAAATAACCGCATAAAGACATAAATATAAATTCAAGGACTTATCATTGTAGGTACTAATTTGTACATTTATTTTACAAAGGTCCACACAGATAGTAGAACAAATGACAATCAATGGTCTAACAAAGTAGACATTGCAAATTGGTGCAAAACGAACTATTTGGTTCAAAAATTTTCCGATCATTTGAAGATCGGTGCTGACATACTCTTGAGCCATCTGGTGAACACACGAACACCCCAACGACAATAAACTTTTACTATAAACTTATATGATATGATTTAATCGATAACAATAACTATAAATTGAAGGTAAAAATTTTAATATCACAAAATATACTATTACAAGCCATAGGGAACCGTGCTCACCTTGTGGTCCTTGGCATTCAAAAATAAAAATTAATTATTTAAATGGTTATAAAATAAAGTAAATAAGAATTATTTAAAATCGGTCCAGTGACCAGTAGTTTTAGATCCTATTCAATGCAAACAAACAAAAAAATTTTATAATATTAGTATAGACAGATAAAACTAAAGAGTTTTAAACTTGTCAATTTTGGTGTCAGAGAGGCAATTTACCCTCGTAGGTAAATTGTCTATCTGATACACCACCGCAATTTATCAAATATGAGAGAAGTACGTGGATGAAACCACAGAGCGCTACTAATAACAATCATACAAATAACATAATATGTATCTACGTACCTCTTATTTGATCTATAGATTTTTCATCACCACCATAGTCTACAGGGAATATATTTCTAGGTAAATGTTGATACAGCTCCTCGTAGTCCTTGCATGTCATTACTCTGTCGGCTATTTTTCTGCTAATTATTTGCTTTATGATTGTTACAAGAGAGTCTATTAACTTGGACGAAGATATGAAATATACGCCTTTTATCCTGACTTGATAGCCATGCTGAAATTTAAATAAAAATATTCTTAATCAAAATAAAATCGTCAGTAATTTTATTTACCTCCAGCTTGAAACTTTGTCTTTGCTCCCGCTAAGAGAAGAACCGATGAAGGGCCATAGGGGAACAAACGAAAAATTTGTTTGGGCTATCTCACCCATTAACATTTGCACGGTAAATAGTTGTAACAGACGATTTGACATCTACTATGAGATAAGATTTTTTTGCAAATGTCTTGAAAAAATATAGCAGAAAAAGAGTCAAGGCAGAGCATCTATACTGGCCAGTTAAATAGAAGATACAGGAAATTCTAAGACCAAAAGAAATAGCATAAAGACAGGAAAAGTTGTCTCGCAGAGAATTAAGTAATCCTGTTTGAGGCTCTAGATCATAATTAGCTATAGAGAGTAGATAGAGAGAGTAAAGAAAGAGTGAGACTAGAGAGAGAAGAGAGAGAAGAGAGAGGAGAGATAGAGAGACAGATATCTCAAAACAATCGTAGATGAGCTGTGGCACCTGTTATTAGCGTAAAATCGTGGTCACGTGTAGGCACAACATAGGCATAAGCTGTGTCTAATCTAGCATGTCATAATTATGTTTTTTCTTTTAAAGAGATATACCTACATATACAACAGATCATAAGCACGAGAATAAGAATTATGATACTTTACTTACAACGAACACTGCAGCGAGGTCCCTCAAGTAGCTTATCCCTATTTTAGTAATAATATCCATTGGCTCTATGTCTAAAAAATCCAAAACTAGATGGGATCCGAGCGGGTAGTCGTAGAAAAACGCAGCTTCCATAAGCTGAAATCAAAGAAATTGTTAAATTAATTTTATTCCTGAGTGATATTATATCTCATCTTAGGAGCCGGCAACGCAAATGCAAAATCCCTGGTGTTGCAGATGTCTGTGGGCGTTGGTAATCACCTTCTTCTAGGTGACACAAATGCTCGTTAGCCCCCTGTTCTTTAAAAAATCATCTTTAAGCCAACTACACCACCTGCCAACAATGTAATTATTACATTTTGGTTTCTTATTTGATTATTTCGATGTTGGATCATTATCCAAAAAGTCCTCAACCAAATTTTAACAAAACAGTTGTTAATCGATTCTCATTAATGGGGAAGGATATTTTAAGGCTTTCTTCACAGAAAAATGTTTACTAATTAAAGAAAAAGAAGCCAACGTACTAAAAAAATACCTCAGTATTTTAAGTAAAAAATAATGAGGTAAAATTCTTTTAAAAAAGTATTTAAAACATTCACACTTACAGATATGTTGAGTTTAGTAAAATTATGGAAATTCTTTGGTGAGAAAATGTCCAAATTCTTTACTTTCAAAAGATACACTCTTCGGTAGCCAATTTGTTTTGGTAAAAATATACAACTTCTGGAAAACAAGAAGTATATATATAGTGTTTTATCATCATCATTATATCGTCAAAAATTACAATAGCGTTTCATTAATATCATTGACATCGTCAAGAATTACAATAGCGTGTCATAAATATCATTGACAATTGTCAAGAATTACAATAGCGTGCCATAAATATCATTGACATCGTCAAGAATTACAATAGTGTCTTATTAATATCATTGACATCGTCAAGAATTACAATAGCGTGTCATTTATATAATTGACATCGTCAAGAATTACAATAGCGTGTCATTAATATCATTGACATCGTCAAGAATTACAATAGTGTGTCATTAATATCATTGACATCGTCAAGAATTACAATAGCGTGTCTGTAATATCATCGACGTCGTCATCAAGCTTTGTGCGTCTACTGTTGGACGCAGGCCTCTTTCTTAGCGTTCATAAAAGTTTCACTTTTAAGAAAAATATTTAAATATAATATAAAAGTGTGTTGTTGTTGTAATTTAAAGGTTGTTAGAGTGAGTTCAATACGAAAAGTGAAAATACTGTGATACAATTTGGAATTTGCAACCGCATTGGTTGGCAAACGCTACAGAAGTACAGATCCTTTGCAGCAGTATAATGTGAAAAAGAGGTACCTCCTCGATGTTGCTACAACGGAGCACGGCTCTACTTATTACAAAAGTATGGATGTACTTACACGGACTTATGTTGTATATCGCAGTCAGATTTAGTGATGGGCTCGTCGAAGTACTGGGGCAGCAGAGTCTTGGTGGTGCACATTTTGTCTAGATTCTTCTTCGCCGCCTCCACGGAGCCTTTAGCCATAATTAGTACTTTTTCTAGGTAATAAGGATCTGAAAAATAATTTTGCATGTTATTTCTCGGTGTTTCCGGACCGATATGACTTAGGAATTTTATTTATACAGAACTTATTGATGTAAAACTCCTATACGCACGCTTGACTTGGGGAGTAAGCTGAATGCGTGACGAGAGCGTTACGAAAAGTGTGATCGGTCGAGGCGTACGGAAGTTGAGAAATAAGTTAGTGAAGACAGAAAAAGAGAGAGTCACGTTTCTTATATTACTGTACTTTACACTTATATACTCCCTCTTGGCCAGTTCGTAAAGAACTAAAACATATACATGTTTTAGTTCTTTACGTCATTTGTTAGCAACACACGCACAAAAACATTCCACTAATCCCAAGGACAGTCGGCCGGTAAAATAACCAGACGAACACACATAAAGATCTCGCAATTTTTTTAATTCGCTCTAACGACAGCTATTTTTTGCAATCAATACGGAATTTACGTTTAATATGTAAAGATGATGTAATGAAACGTTTAAAAATATGATCAATTTTTATTAAGAGCCTAAGCCATTACTATTTACTTTCATGTGGCTGAGCGTAAATTGCTGCAGATAGGCATCGGTCTAACAAGTCTGCTATTTATGTAGATGTCTATGGGCGTTTGTCAGTCAGGCTTGTATCCTGAAAATTCTTGGGGTACAGACAGTTTAATATCCTATTACTATTAAAAATGCGAAAGTTTGTTTGTTTGTTTGTTAATAACTTCGCGCATAAACTGCTGAACCGATTTTCATGAAAATTTACACACACAAAACCGCGGGGCACAGCTAATTAAAATGATTAAACAATAACAAAATCTAAATAAATAATAAATAAATATCTGTGGACTTTACACACCACGTTAGCCTAGCCCCGTGCTAAGTACCGTAAGGACTTGTGTTACGGGTACTAGACAACGGAATATATTTAATATGTTTTATAAATTTAAGAATTTTTATATATTTAAGATTTTTACTATAAAAATACATATAAATACATATATAAACATCCATGACCTAGGCGGGATTCGAACCCGCGACCCCTGGTGCAACATGCTCCACTTATCCGAGCCCTGTACCACTGCGCCAGCCTGGTCGTCAAAATCTGAATGGTATAATTTTTTGTTTATAATCAATATATCAATCAGAAAGAACAATTAAAAGGAATTAAAGCAAAACTAACCGCTTCAAATGTCGGTCCCAAATTATAATAGTGGAAATTTTTGCCTAAAATTTGGCACCACACTCGGGCTTGGACAAGCCGCGAGGGTGTGCTAGTCTCAGAAAGATGTCTAAGAAACATAACTTAATAAAATAAATTAATCTTTTCATTTCGGGAATCATCGATATATTATTAAACCAACCGGATTAAAATACTACAAAACACTTTCACGACATTGTTATTATTTTTATATGCTAATTGCTAATAGTTAAAATGTCCGTTGACCTCAGGATGTATAGATTACAGTGTAATAATGCATTAGAAAGTAATTTTGGCGCTAGATGTGGCCGCGTATTACCATTAAAATTAAATTAAATTTATAAAGATCAAATTCACAATTTGGATCATATTATGAGGATAATTTTATAGAATAATATGTAATGTAGGTACATAATGTACAAAAGTATCAATATTTGAAACAAACTGTCTAGAAAATTTTAATTTTTATATAGGTACTGGAATATCTGCACTACCGTGTTTCGTGCTGTTTATGAGTTTTCGGTGGCCTAAAGGAGGGAAGGAATAGAGGGTAACACGCCTAATAATTAACTGGATTATTTTAACATTTATAATAACTATATTTTATTTTGTATAAAACTTATTGTAAATTTAAGTTTGTAATGTTATATTCTGGGATATACTCGTAACTATTGATTAATGAAACAATAAATTAATACGTTTAAGTTATATCTTTTGAGATAGGGTAGCCAAAAAATACAGTACTTACCTACAGTAATTAAATTAATCCCACATACATTTTGTTTTCAATATTTTTATGCACTAGAAGGTACTTACAAAGTTACTTTATTACTATAAATATCTAGATTTCAATATAACACATACCAAAGTCCTTTTTTAAAAAATGTTCTTGTTTTTGTATCCATTCTTGCAACAACTGTATCGCTTCTCTCCTCACGCCCGGATCAGTCAAATTACATTCCTTACGAACGCATTCCAAGCAATTCTCATTGAACTCAAAGAACGTGTCAGTTAGTTCATTATCCATGTTCAATAAAACTGTAAAATTATGTTATAGTTCAGCAACTGCGCAAGACTTTCAAAATGGTGGGATTTTTTTCACGCGTCCACTACTAAATATGTAACGTTGTGCACACTCCTAACTATATCAGGCGTAAATCTTTGACTAGTTTAATGGGACTATATTTAAAAACCAACAGAAGGCCGACCCTCGCCTAACCCCCTCCCCCCTCTCCCCCACCGCTCAGTGCTAGCGACATGCTAATCGTCAATGATGTGAGCAAAGTCACGTTTGATTACACCACCAATACTAGAAACTATTTTTAAAAGAAACACTATTTTTTAAGAGAGGTAGTGCCACACTGCATGCGTGCATGTAGCCTAATTACCGGGGTACCACTCGCTTACTTGATACCAACGTAAAGTGACGGCTAGGTCGCGTTTCGTGTGCTGTGTAAGTAGCCGGTGGTCCATGGAGGTGGGAGGAGGGCGACGCATCTGTATAACCTCTGTGCGGATGTCTATGTTCGTCGATAGTTACGAAAATGGCTCCGATTGTTCATTTGATACCTTAAACTTTTTTTTTTCTAGAATAAATAAAACGGCTAGGACATATAATGTTCCATACTCACACGATGGCTGGTAACGGAATGACTTTATTACATATCACAGTACATTTATATGAACGTGTTTCATGCATAATAGTTTTAATTGTGTGTTATTTTGACGCGTTTATTTGATGGCGGTAAAAAATGTTAGAGTTCATTAAATGTTAGGATCAGTGTTCGTTATTGCGAAAACAGTATCAATAATATCTGTGGACTTGTGAAAGTATCTGAGGTACTTACGTAAGGAATCGTGTTGCGAGTACAACGGACAATGTGTTTAATATGTTATTAATATTATAAATGCGAAAGTTTGTATGTTTTTTTATTTGTTTGTTTGTTACTCCTTCACGCAAAAACTGCTGAATCGATTTTCATGAAATTTGGCACACACATAAAGGGTACCTTGGATTAACACAGTATAGTTTTTATCCCAAAAATGTTCCAATGGGATGCCATGGGATGATTTTCTATTTTTCACGGGATCGAAATTTACGCGGGTGAAACCGCGGCCGCAGCTAGTGTTTTATAAATTTAAGAAATTTTATATATCTGAGATTTTTCTTTGGCCTCTGGCGCAACATGCGTCGCTTATCCGAGCTCTGTACCTGCGCCAGCCGGTCGTCAAAGTATAAATATCAATTTCTATCTCGAGTCAGAAAAAATACGTCAGCTTGAATCGGTTACAGAGATTTTTTTTATATTATGAGCAACATAAGGCTTGAAAGTTATCTTAGACAAACAAAAGAACAACGGATCAATAGAACTGTCAGAACTCTTAAAAAATATTCCAGTTCTAATATTGTATAATTTAAAGTCCGGCAACGCGTCTGCAAGACTTAGTTTTCCGGATGTCTGTGGGCGGCGGTCACTATACTCATTTGCCCCATATAAAATAAAAAAATGTTACGTATATATATATTTCGGACGTAAAGTGATCGTTACTGATCAAGGTTCATTGGAGCTGCTCGCTATGGAACGGAGAACGGTGGTTGACAATGAGGTACAATTTTATTAAATGAACTACAAATGTAAGTTAAATTTTATCGTATATATAAAATTCTCGCGTCACAATGTTATTTACCATACTCCTCCGAAACGGCTAGACCGATTCTCATGAAATTTTGTGTGCAGGTAGATCAGAGAATCGGCCACCATCTATTTTTCTCTCTGGGGAATCTAT
The DNA here is from genome assembly GCA_001625245.1 of Calycopis cecrops. NCBI lineage: Eukaryota > Metazoa > Arthropoda > Insecta > Lepidoptera > Lycaenidae > Calycopis > Calycopis cecrops. The sequence continues at coordinate 406,892 of LUGF01053824.1, forward strand.
TTTAAATCAGACAGACAGACAGACAGTGTTGTCACAATCATCAGCGGCAACCATAACGACCCTTTGATATGATCGCAGAGAGCCCGAGGAAAGACCTAAATCTGTATTTGGACCCGCAGCTAATCAGAAGAAGAAAAAATATTTATTTTTTTTAAAGATAGGGGGACACACGAGCAGTCGGAACCATTTTCATGACTACCGACCCCCATAAACATCCACAAAGAGGATATACAGATGCGCCGCCCTCCTTTTACCTCCCACCTGCATGAGCCACCGGCTACTCACATACCGGACGATACACGACAGTACAGCTGTCACTTTACACTGGTCTCGTGTAAGCGAGAGGTACCTCCCCGGTCGTGCCGGCCCAATTGGGCTGCAAACATGCAGTGTGGCACTACCTACCTCTTACAAAAACATTTGTATGATCGCAGGGAGCCCGAGGAAACGGTAAATCTGTTTATGGAGCAGTGATTTTAATCAAAAGAAGTAGAAAGAGTAGGAATTAATTGTGGGCAAGCTATCAAAATCAAAATCAAAATCAAAATCAAAATCAAAATCAAAATCAAAATCAAAATCAAAATCAAAATCAAAATCAAAATCAAAATATTTTTATTCAAAATAGAATTTGAAAAATTGCTTTTTGAACGTCAAAAATTTCCATCTACCACCTATCTGGACGTTTTCCAGTTGATGATGATATATTTAAATATCTAGTAAGTTACATCTCACAGTAATTTAGTTACCATTGGCGAGATTTTTTCGCGTCGTTCTACAAGTTTTTGGAGGTCGTTTTTTATGGTATATAATAGCGGAGTTTAAATAATTTGACAATGTGGTTTTGGTGCCAAACGTATTATACCATAAGTTAATAATTGATGGTATTATATAATATACGAGATGGAAACTACATAATCATAATACTACTACTAACTAAATCTTAATCTTTGAAAATATATTTCTTGCGTGCGTAACTCCTAACCCGCTGGAGCGATTTTGACGAATTTTTTTGTGTGTTGAAGGGGATTTGAAAATGGTTTAGATTCACAAATCAGCCCGGCAATCGGTATGAAGAATATACAATATTGTAACACAATACAATATTGTACCGGCGACCAGTGTCGCTGTCGCGTTTCGTGTGCTTTGTGAGTAGCCGGTGGCCCATTGGAGCGGGGGAGGGGGTTATAGGTGGGCAACGCATCTGCATAACAATCATGCGAATGTAGTAGTAGTGTAGTCATCGAAAGGCTCCGATTGCTAGTGCTATAAAAAAAAGTAGGGTAAAGTAGCGGATCGACAATTAGGCCACGTTGTTACACGTTACCATGACAACGTCTGTCGGGCTGCTAATTTCTTTATATTATCATCGACAGAAATGTACGCAATGCATTTAAAGTTTTTACTCTCTAGTTAT
>LUGF01053824.1:408433-426002 GCA_001625245.1 Calycopis cecrops
TCATCGAAAGGCTCCGATTGCTAGTGCTATAAAAAAAAAGTAGGGTAAAGTAGCGGATCGACAATTAGACCCTGTTCAGATGACAAGCGTTCAACGCGTGTTTGGGTAACGCGCGTTTACAACTACACACTTTTTGTTCAGGCCGTTCACATGCTAACGCGCGTTTTAAATTTTAAAACGCGCGTTAGCATGTGAACGGCCTTTTAAATTTTAAAACGCGCGTTAGCATGTGAACGGCCTAAACACAAAGTATGTAGTTGTAAACGCGCGTTACCCAAACGCGCGTTGAACGCTTGTCATCTGAACGGGGTCTTAGGCCACGTTGTTACACGTTACCATGACAACGTCTGTTGGGCTGCTAGTTTCTTTATATTTATTGTTATATCATCGACAGAAATGTACGCAATGCATTTAAAGTTTTTACTCTCTAGTTATCTTGGATTTCAGATATATCCTGGTGGCAGAAAGATGAACTGACGGATAGCGGATACAATAGCGATCCCAGATTTACCCTTTGGGTAGGGAACCCTAAAAAGAGTTAGGTACGGCCTGAGCATATAAAACTCGCTCCTATACGCCGCGCCGGGGTCACAGAGTCACTGACACCACATTACACGTCAGTAATGTCCATCAATATTATTTTACCTCTGTATGGTGTCGATGATAAAAAGGTTTGCATTTGTCATTATCATCCAGCCGACGAAATAAATTTTGCACTTTGTATCTCAGACATTGTGTAAATATTATTTATTAAACTGCTATAGTTACTCTGATTTTCATTATTTTAGGTATACGATTAGGTTAGGCGTAGGTAGTGCCTCTGCTGCTACCCACCTTACGATATACCGAGCGCATCGTTTGAGATGCGCAGGGGTGTGGTATCCGGTTCATTAGCGACTTCCAATAAAGCATGGGGACAAATGAGCAGTCGAGTATCAACAAGATCTGTTAGACTATCTAGTGGCGGATGTCTGTGGAGTTGTATTGTCACTTCATCAGACCAGACCGCTTGTTTGACCCCTATGCTATAAAAAAATTCTTTGAATATTTTCGTCAGAAACGACTCAAATATTGCTATAAAATTAGATGTCAAACCAGCTAAAGAAGAATCACACCGTGTACAATACACGTAATACAACAATGTGTAATATAATACAATGTATTAATACATCGTAATGTAACCGTGATATCATTACGATCATTACACGTAAATATACGATTGATGTAATTACACAGCTGTATTTGCAATTTATAAATAAGACAACTGGGAACATGAGATGCGACATAATGCTATCAAAATAAAATGGCTCCGACTGCTCGTTTGTTCTCAGTACACATAGTATAACTAGCTGCGCCCCGCAGTTTCACCCGCGTAAATTTCGATATAGTGGAAAATCAACCCATGGCATCCCATAGGTACATTTTTTTGGGATAAAACTATCCTGTGTTAATCGACGTTACCTTCTATGTGTGTGTCAAATTTCATGAAAATCGGTTCAGCAGTTTTTGCATGAAGGAGTAACAAGCAAACAAACAAACATACAAACTTTCGCATTTATAATATTAGTAAGATATTTAAGTGTGCGTCTGAAATTACAATTTGCCATTTAAAGTTTTGCTTTTTTATATTATAGTAGCTGGTGCCTGCGGCTTCGTTCGCGTAGCGTTGTGATGTTATAATCAAAGTGATTTGTTATTATTTGGTTGCACTGTGCAGAAATTCTGATTTCCCGTAGGAATAAGCGACTTTACCGCAGTAAAAAGTGTTTTTGATGTTGACCAGGCTTAGTACTATATCTATAAACCACATACGTTTCATTCAAATCCGTCAGTAGTTTCTGAGATTAGCCCGGGCAAACAGACAAACAAACAGACAAAAAATTTAAAAACACTGAAAAGTGTTCTAATACTATGTTAACGTCGCCCACAATTAGATTTTCGTAAATATATTCATACAATATATATAGTTTTATTATATGTATCGATGGTAGTGGCACTAACTCTGGCGTGGCATTACCTCTTACTGTTAAATCAAACCCCCTTTTCCTAACTAGCCTTTTATCTCTCATGATAAAAGTAATAAGGATCGAATGACCTCTAATACGTTTTATCGACTCTAAACCCCATAAGTGTGAAGAATGGGTTCATGGGACATCTATGGTGACGATGAATTGATTTCCACCCTTTGCTTTGTTCCGCCCCATTTGGACTCAACGACGTAATGACTCGGAACGAAGGGATCAGCTATATGGCGGGTCAGCAATAAACTTTATGTGATTACATTAAGCCTCTCTACTGCATTGATATATAGTATATAATATAGTACTTTAGTCAGAGGTAATGCTAAGCTGCATGCATGCACGCTGCCGAAATGGGCAGGCACTACCCGTGAGGTCTCGCTCATTTGACAACGCTGTAAAGTGACATGGACGCTCGTACTTCGGTTTATAAGGGTGACATCATATTATATGTGATCGGCGATTTTGCGACTGCACCGATTCTTCTTTCGATTTAGCGACTCTCTGCGTCCTGTCGCGGCATCGGAGGAGTTTTAGCGACTACTTTGCTCGATACGAAACATTCGCAGTTCACAAAGCGACTAAATCGACGCGTTCGGCGTTTTTAAGTGTGGGCTGGTATGGACGCTACGTTTAGCTTCTAAAAAGCGTCTAAATCGCCGATCACCGACACTAAAAGTAGCATGTGTGCGATAACTCTATTTTCGGCGGGAATAAAAACAAGTCAAAATAATTTATGGCGGAAAAAAAGAAGTATCAACACATCATACAAGTAATTAGCCGGTGCAATTATATTGTAAGCGCACAAAGTATTTGCGTTTTTTTATGTGTTATCTAACTCGTGATCTTGCTTAGTGTTTTCTTCCATTATTGTCAGTGTGAAAGCGTCAATTATTTAGGTGTACACATAGTAAAAGAACCTTCTACATAGTAAAAGAAAGTACAAAGTAGACGAAGTAAGACGGTTTGTCGTCCTTCCTTCCCCTCGGGCTGGTACACGAAACGCGACAGCACTGCTACCACTGTACCGGTGTAAAGTGACAACTGTACTGTTGCGTTTCTAGGAGAAAGAGGGCAAAGCATCTGTATAACCTCTAAAACCTCTATATGCATTCAATCACATGATGATATTTAGCAAAGTTGGTGTGCAACACCCCACGAAGGTTTCTGAGTTAGTACGACCAATTTTCGACAGATGGCACCACTGTCATTCCAAGGAATTAAATATTTGTGTATTGTCTTTCCTAAAAAAAATGTTTAATTTGGTGGCATAACAATGCGCGCAGGGTACTTACAGCTAGATTATAAATAATGAATGTAATATGTAATGTAGCTTGTCCCGTCTATCTCCAACTGCGCCCGTCGTAATTAGGTTTTACAATAAACTAACTGTGTGTTTAGTTTCTTTGTAGCTTACAGCTTAATTTTTGATTATTTAAATTTCTTCGTTTGTTTAAAACAGTTTCGTAGTTTTTGCGCTACATTCGAACATCCATACCTACATTATTCAAATTATATATTATATTGTTATAATCCATTATTTATTTATTTATTTATTAAGGATCGCCAACAAGGCATACAATATATACATTATCATATAAATTAAATTGAACAAGAAAGCATACAAGATAAAAGGTGCCTCAATTAAAGGCAATCTCGACATTCACAATCACAACAGAAGACGTACTAATATCTCAAAACATTACTAATTTTATATATATTATTTGATTAACATACTGTAAAATTTATCAAAATTAAAATTAAAATTTAGTAAATATTATCTAGCAATTACAAATGAAATAGTTTCAACACTTATTTATTTATTTTATAGCCGAAAACATATTGTTATAAAGTAGACAGACCATGTTTTTTTAAATGTATAGTAACTTTGGTGGAATACATCTAGATTCAGGTTTTTCTTGTAAATCAAATTTATAAGGTAGTTATTCTATTAAGAGGCGACTGTAGTCCCGAATTAGTACGTGTCTGATTCCTATAGAATAATTTTCTATTTCCTGTTCTTGGCAGTTGGTATGGTACAGAAAATTTGACACCGGAAAGTAAATCTGGCGACTCTAAATGTCCCCTTATGAGCTTATACAAGAACAGACAATCTGCTATGCTGCTATTATCTTCCATGCATGCGCACCCGCGTAAATTTTGATTCCGTTGAAAGTAGAAAATCATTACATAGGAACATTTTTTCGGGATAAAAACCAAGTTACCCTCTATGTGTGTGCCAAATTTCATGATAACCCATGCAGCGGTTTTTGCGTGAAGGATTAACAAACAAACAAACGTACAAACTTTCGCATTTATAATATTAGTAGGATTGTGTCAAAACTTCAGTTTAACCGGGACAGAACTTTAGCAGTGTTTGCAGTTACAACTTAACGTTGATAATGAATAAAGTTTAATTTTGCTAATTTTGCCCTCCTTGTAGTGTCAACTGCACATGACTTATATTATAATTTGAAATACTATTTTTTTATACTCTATTAGGTACCGTATTACTTTACTAACTTTTACACACGACGTCGCTCATGTTGAAGCCCTTCAATAAATATCAATGAGCATTACGTTCAAAAAGAACTCCACGAATTCCAATATCTGCCATATAATAATTTTTTTGACCCTTCTTAAAGTTGGATTCTATAACATGCTGTTTTATATTTTAGTATATGGTTAGACATGAGAATGTAGAGACGAATCAGTATGACAGGACGAGCATGGTGAATTATGATGACAAACATGATGATACCTGCTAGCTTATCGACATGAAGACTCTTAGACATCATCTATCAACTCCAGTGTGACACCGGCATCATCCGTCTGCTATAGGATATGAATATGCAACACAATTATTTATTCAATAATTAATTGAATTCAATTAATATTGAATTATTGAATAAAGAATAGTCCTGCGGCTAATGATCATTATGATGCAACACATATATTTACTTATATCGTGAGATTTCGGTCCCAAGCGAATTTTATCCTTAGAAGTGTAGTTACATTCGTGTTTGGACTGGAATTGGTGGTTTAGAAGGTACGGAAATAACGTAGTTCTATTTACTCTTATTTTCACCTTCAAAACAGTTCTAAACCTTAAGTTGAATAAATCTTTGGATAATCTATTTAACAAAACTTAAACTATTTGTTTCACTTTTAAATTCACAACTTCATACTTCTCCCTGTAATCTTACAACAAAATATTCCCACATCACCTATATATTACCTATTTACCACATTTCGCTCACCGCACATTATATTATGATAGCAGGTAAGTAAATTCGGGATCCAATGGTAACAAATTGATCTATAATGCAAACTGTCGGGACCCTCGTCGCGTCTGACATGTTCTTAAGTAGGCCTCCAAATTGCCCTCCAGGGAAACCATTCTTTGACCTCATGTGGCCGGGCCGTAAGTACCGGTCCCTCGGCAGGGTCGCTTACTGCCTACAAACGTTTTCGGACCTTGTACCTTGAGATTGTTTTCACCCTTTGTGCGCCCTTTCCCTTTAATGGATGTTAAAACAGTTGATATCCGACAGTACTTTACTTGAGGGATTAGAGGTAAATTATTGCAGATTTTAGGACTTCCTTAAATAGAATGAATACCTATGTTTTAAGTTATATTCCACTAACCGACCTTTGCTCACTATGGGCCACATTCTACACGAGACTTAGACGCGGGGACCGGCGACTTTGCGAATGCATTGATGCAGTCGCACGATTTAGCGACTCTCTGCTACCGGTTGCAATAGAGTCGTGCGACAGTATCGCGATCTCGCGACTGCATTTAGACGTTATTTGACATTAATTGACATACATTAGCGACTAAATTGCCGCGTCTGGCGTCTTGAAGTGTGCGCTCCCCGCGTCTAGTCGCTGCATTCATCGTCTAAAAAGCGTCTAAGTCGCCGGTCGCCGCGTCTGAAAGTCTCGTGTGTGCTGTCGCCCTTATGGCCTGCGCAGACGAGGGATTTTTCTCCGCGGACTTTTTTGTTCGCTAAAATAGAACGCTTACGACTGTATGGAGTAACTCAAACGAGGGATTAAAAGTACGCAGTACTTTGCACACATTTTCGGGTCCGCGGACAAAAATCCGACATAAATCCCTCGTTTGTGCAGGCCATTACTTGTAGTCAAAAATACAAAATATCGTTCATCATAGTAAAATGTAGCCTGTGCCACAGGCTTTTTTACAAGTTAAAGTAGCTTTCTGTTGATGACAGAATAGTTGAAATAGTTCCTTTAGTTTTGGAGCCTGTTTGATACAATCAAAAAAAAACCTCTTCATATTAGTAGGTACTAGATGCGCCCCACGGTTTCACTCGCGTAAACTTCGATCCCGTGGACAAAAGAATATCATCCCGTGGCATCCCATAGGAACATTTTTCGGGATAAAAACTATCCAAGTTACTTTCTATGTGTGTGCCAAATTTCATGAAAATCGGTTCAGCAGTTTTTGCGTGATGGAGTAACAAACAAACATACAAACTTTCGCATTTATAATATTAGTAGGATAGATATGACAAAATAGGAAATATTCATATTTTAACACACCGATTTTAAATTAAAATCACTAACTAGTATATATTACGTCATTACCGTATAATTAATTAGTTTTGGAATTGACTCCATAAGGAACAATATTTTAGGCCCAATATGTTATTTGACCTTAGATGCCGATATTCTTGTTTTATTGTAAAATGTGAAGGCGTAAACTCTAATAAATCATTTAAAAATTGCCATGTACCTATCTTAATTTATTTTATAGAAATGTTTTTTTAAGGTTGGTCAAGGTCATCTATAGAATTTAGAGAATCTTCTATTGCTTTATCTATAAAGCTAATTACTAAGTTGTTATTTTTTTTAATTACCATAATATTCGGATTGTTATGCATAGCAAAAAAAATAATATTATTCAATTATAGAATATATTTAAATTTTAAAATATTTTTAATGTGTTAATATTTTATTTTACTTGTAAAATGTAAGCAGAAAATGTAGCTAGATATTATAGGTAGGTACCTAAATTGAATTTTTTACCTAACAGAAAGAGATATTTTATTTCTAAGTTTTTCGGATTTCTATGAGAATAGGGTTGCCACTCAGACAAACCTTAAAAATTGTTTAATTTTATTAGTGTACTTTTCTGTTATTTAAGAAATCTGATGAGTCTAGATGTTTTGATTCTTTTCTTTTAGTCGATTTCACAATAGCGCCTTGTTCTAGCAGTTGACATCCTCCGACTGATGGTAAAGATAGTGATGAAGAATAGCGCCTGTTCTACTAGATACAGTTTATTCAAATATATTGTAATTTTCATAATACATAGGATTTTAAGTTTTAATACTGACGCACTAAGTAAGATCCAGGTGCTCATTCAGTACGTACTTAGGGTTCTTTAAGAAGAGAGCATTCCTCTTTATTAAAGGATGGCAACGCGTCTGCAAGTATCTAGCTTAGCGGATGTCTATGGGCGGCGGTAGTCACTAAGCACCCGCTCGTTTGCTCCCTATAATATAAAAAAAGTATGAATTAAAAACTGGTAACGGTCATTATTATTGTGCGAATATTAATGGGTGCGGTATGGATGCTATTATGTATAGGACACCGCGCCGGCCTAATTAACATAACAGCATAGGACTAATTTGGCTCCGAAACAGCAAATCTAACAAATCGAGCACTTAATGTGTAAATAACGTTTCATAATTTAGGATATAAAGTGTCTTGGCGCGCCATCTAGGTTATATTGGAGTAAATAAGTAATAGTAGCTTAACACTTTCCGATGTAGATGGCGCTTATTGACGATTCCTATTTACCACAACACTATCTGCGAGACGGAAAAACTAAGAACTAAAGCAAATTTGTTTTACGTCAATGTTTTTAGCAATTTGTCTTAAATGGCAAACGAACAGTTGTGAGTCGAAGGCATTAAAAACCAGCCAAGTGCGAGATGGACACGCATACTGAGGGTTCCGTACGAACGGGCATTACGAACTTTGTAAGAGAACTTACACGAAATTGACGTTAAGTGACAGCTGTGTTGTCGCGTTTTGTGCGATGTATGCCATGGAGCCAACCATGGAAGGAGGAGGAGGAAGGAGGACTGCTCATCTGTATTATCTCTTTACGGATGTCTGTTGGCGTCGGTAGTCATGAAAATGGCTCCGATCGAGCGTCACTTAGAGTATAAAATGTAATATAAATCTTGTATTTTCGGTAGCCTGCATACATTTTCAATGTAACGAACTACTTATTCAGTTTTTGTTGCGGCCTTACAAATACATTATCTGTGAAAATTTCAACTATCTCAACGTCATGGTTCATGTGATAAAACTCGGACGGACAAGTGAGTCTTTGCAACAGGTACCTCTCGCTTACTCGACTTACACTGGGCTAAAGTGACAGCTGTGCCGTCGCGTTTCGTGCAGTGGCCCAAGGAAGGCGGAAGTATAAGGAGGGCAACGCATCTGTATAAACTATATGCGGATGTCTATGGGCGTCAGAAATACTATTAACAAGCGGTCACATTATTAACCTAAGGATACGTACCATAAAAAGCTTGATTTTATTGCATTTTTAATAGTATAAAGTGGCAAACGAGCAAGCGGATCGGATCTGGAAGCGTTTCTTTTATATCTTCGACGACTCTAATGGACCTACTATCGGCTACCCACATACCGCACGAAACGCCACAGCATAGCCTTTTCACGACGGTATCTTGTAAGCGAGAGGTACCTCCCCGGTCGAGGTGCAATTCTGCTGCAGTGCAGCATGACACTACCTCTTAAAAAATTTCTCTTACATTATGTTTGTATGGTAGATTATCTGGAACAACTGGACCGATATTCTTACAGTATTAAGGGGCAAACGAGCGATAGGAGCATTCTGATGACATCCACATGATTGTTATGCAAATCCCTTCCTTCTTTCTCCCCTCAAATGACCACCAGCTCCTCACATGAAGCACGGAACGCTACAGCAGAACGAATAAAAGAATAGTGCACACTAGGGAAAGATAAGATTTAAAACAGACGAGACAACATCTAAGGGTAATTAAGACATGTATTTCTGTATTTACATAGCTTTTTATTTAAAAAGTAATTAAATACAATATAAATGAAATAAAGTGTATATTAGGTTTCTTATATAAACTTATATATTATAAAATATTCTTAAAAAAAAATATATCAAGACATTATCACAATATAAATTCAGTAGGTTTCCCTCAGTTGAATTATATTACCTATTCCGAGGATAACATTCTGAAAATATAAATAAATTTAATTTCGTTTTACAAATATCCCTGTTTATTAATTAATATGTAATATTAATGTTAAATTGTAAAATATTAATTAATTTATAGAAAGATGATATCCATGAAAAACTTTCAGTCTACGAATTAGATATTATTTTGCTACAAAAATTAGTATTTTATTAATCTAAACATTTCAGTCTACTTGAAAACTTATTGTTCATGTACATGCATCATTACTCTAAAATGATGTAAATGCTTCATTATTTCAAAATGAATACCAGGATTAGGTGTGTCTGGCTGTATCTTGTAAGTTATCAATAATAAAGTAATATCTACTTAACTGCTAAGCAGCACTGTATCGATTAGCGACGGGAAAAATTCCAATTGCTGCTTTTAGCCACACATATCCAATTAAAATTCTGGGCATTTGACAATAATTAAAAATAACATGTACCGTATTTTTAAAAATTATGAGTATCTTTTATGGTATCAATGAGACTTTGACGATGATTTAGAATTATATTCGAAACTGCGCAGATATCTATTTAAATTTTCAGATGTAGTTTGAAGAATACTCAAGCCTAGTCTGTATTTGAATTCAACAAGTCTCTTTAGGAAATCAAAAAATCCATTCCCACTTGAAGAGGGCGGAGGGTAAGTTATGATTTCTGTTGCTTCAGTCGATGTCGGCCTTCTACCAATTATTTCTGTTGTAGGTGGAAAGATAGTTGATGTATAGTCGACCTTTGTTTCTGTGGTCGTTTCGGTGTTGATGTTTTTTAAATTCGTTGTTGTTTCTAATTTTTCCTTTTCGCTTGTTATAGGACTGTTTTTATGACTTTCATCGGCGTTATTGAATACTTCATAAATTTTAAAAGCCTTAGTGGTTTCTTCAGTATCATTCAGTGATTCTGTTTTTCCATTTTTATTATTAATTGGTTGAGTGGAAACGCTTTCAACTATTTCATTTTGTTCGGATTTTGGAATTACAGACAAAATATCCTTGGGTTCACTAGATGTAGCATAAACTGTATAGACATCTTTATTATTTGGATTCACTACAAATTTATCGTCAGCATCTGAAAGTAGAAAGACTTTGTTTGGTGTATCAAGAGGCTCGTCTATCTCATTGCTAATAAATATTTCGTTCTCTTTGTTTTCTTTAACAGTTTTTAGTAATTCTTCAATAGAACCTACCACGCTTCGTTTCTTTCGCAAATTTCTACGCCTTCTCAATTTCCTAGGTCCATGCTCGGGAACGACGGCTGGTGTAGCGGTGTCTGAAAATTCTTTAGGTACGTTACCTACTACAAATTTATTATCTACAGATTCCTCATCTGCACCCATTTCATCATAATTTTGGCTTTCAGAATGTAAGTTTTCGTTGTTCGAGCCTAAATACATAGAAGTTGGAGCATAAGTTAACGGCGCGCTTGTGGTTTCACTGTGGTGTTGACTGTCGTATGGATATACAGGCTTGAAATCTGCATCTTCAGCAGGTTTAATTCCATATACCACAGAGCTAGATGCATCACTGCCGTAAGATGAAGGTCCTACTTGAGGAGCTGCATAAATAGGTTCAACTGCGGCGGAATACTGCGAATAAGAATTGGCTTGTGGAGGTTTCTCAGTTGAATATGAATGCCTACTTTCATATTGGTATTGATAATTTATGGGTTCTGGATATACTGCTCCATGGGCTAATCCCGTTTTTTGTTGATAGTGAACATTATATTTTGGTCCATATTTACTAGTGGTACCGTAACTATTTGTAACTTGGCGATATCGTATGTCCTGATCTTTTTTTGAGGGGTAACGGTTAACATGAGTTGTTTGAGCTGAGTATGGATTATACTTTTCTTTAGTATTTGATGGCATTCCTGCTAAAACAGTTCCAAGCATTTCTTCTTCTGGCTGTCCATTACCTTCATTTGCATATTCTTCAGCGTTGTGCTTATATATATCATCTTTTTTATCAACTTCAAATGTGCGCCTAACTGGTGTTCCGGTGAACGGATATAAAAAGTATCCAGCTATTCCTAAAATACTTGCTAATCCTAAAACTCCAACTCCGACGGATGGCATAACTTCTCTCGAAAAATAGTTATAAATTTGGGTTGTAAATGGGCCTGTGCTAGTTGCACTTGGTTTTTTCTGTAATTTAGTAGACTTGGTTTTATTTGAAGTTTTAACTTGTGTAGTAACTGCGGTTGTAGATTCTGGTTTCGGTTTTGAGGTTTTACGTTTTTTTGTCTTTGTTTTATTCCGAGTTGAGGAACGTTTGGGCTTCTTCGTAGTAGTGGCTGGCGTACTTATCTCTAATTCTATTTCTTGTTCTTTTGCTTCCATAGGCAATACTGCTGATTCATTCACTGATTCAGTGCTTGTAGTTGTTTTATGTTTATTTTTATTGCTTTTCTTATTCGTCTTTTTAACCGTCGTAACTACGACAGGGGCTTTTGTTGTTATTTCTCTCTTTATTGTATGGGATTCTGAAGTTGGAGCAACTGTTGTAGTTGAAGTTGTAGTTCTTGTTGCGATATTTTTATTTTTTTGAACATTGGATAAAACGGTGTCTTTTAATTTATTATAAACATTTTCGTTTATTGCTGAACCACCCGCTACTAAATCAGCCTTATTGGTGCTCCCAATGATTGGTCGTTTACCAGGAACCTTATTTGCTGCGGGCTTTTTGTTTTTATTTTTCCCTACATTGGGCTTAGGTTTATCTTCTTTGATATTGGTGGGTTCGGTAGGTCCGGTTGAATTATCTTTATTTGAAGGATTACTTACTAATACCCATGTCGATATTCCTTCATTGGTTGTAGATGACTCATTTGAATGGTCTGAATTTTCTGACTCAAGCTCTTCCGCGCTCACGGGAACTGCAATGCCTGCATGTGAATTTTCGTTGTCAATATTGTCTTCATTTCTTGTTTTAAGTTTATGTTTCTGTGCTACTTGATTTTTTAATTTTGGTGGTATTCTTGTATCGGGTACTAAAGGTGAATCAGAAGTTTTATTTGAAGGCTTTTCCAGGAGCTGATTAGCCACCATTTTAATCGAGTCTCCAATAACCGGAGCTTTGCCTTTTACATTTCTAGCGGTATCTGATAATGCTAATGGTGAATCAGATTCTTCAACACTCTTCGATTCTGTAATACTGATGTTTTCTTGCCTGAAAAGAGAAATATTTTAAATTAGAATTGTTTTTAAAACAAATATATGTTTTTAAAATTAATGTCCATGGGCGTAGATAGTCATCAAAAGCCCCCTTACGATATATATAATTATATATACTCAAATAAATAATTAGTTTTAAGCAGTCTGAGGTGCGCGTGAGTGGTTAATTGGTATGTTTCATAACAGTTGAATTCCTTTCGGGACAAAACCATATATTGGAATAATCTGCATGAAACGTCAGCATAGTCTTCATGCTGGTGTTGTGGAGCGAAGGCTACCTCCCTAGACATTCCGACCAAATTCGACTGCATGGTAGCAATGCCTTTAGCTCGTACGCCTTCTTAGCATTCTCTTCTTAGCAAAAATTAAATCCTTTTTTTTTTGTCGCATGGAAAATGCATTTATGAAAAAAAAAATTACATTCTGAGTTACCGCTTAAGAACCACCAACCACGTGTTTCTGTTACCTCAACAGTTGCAAGACACAAAGTCGCGAAAGGTAGTGCCATTGCATTACAGTTAAATTGAGCCTATAATACCAAGAATAATACCTGTTGCTTACACGAAACGGGCTCAAAGTGACAGCTATGCTTTTTTTATAATATAGTTGGCAGACGAGCGGTCGGAGCATTGCCATGGCGATGCCCTCAGACATCCGCATACACATGCGCTGCCCTCCTTTCTCCTTCCACCACCATGGGCCACTGGCTACTACACACCCCATGAAATACGACAGCACAGCTGTCACTTTACGCCAGTATCGTGTAAGTGAGAGGTACGGTCGGGTCGGCCAATTCGGCTGCGTACAAGCATGCAGTGTGGCACTACCTCTATGCTGTCGAGTAGGTGCAGTTAATTTCTAGGGGCTCATTACAGGGGAGGTAGACAGGAGAATAGGACGGACAGCAATTAATGGGCGTCAGTATTCTCCAAGAGTCTGTGACTGTTCGTTTGTGCTCGTTAGCTTTAAAACAAGTCCCGTAAGTCGTAGGTCATAAATAGGCAATATTATATCTATTTAAACTTTTTTAGTTTTATGATTGTAATAATAAACTTAAAAGACTATTTCAATTTCAATTAAAACTACTATTATTTTGACTATCAGATGATTTTGTCGCAAGAAAACGTTTACCAATATAGTATTGCTAGCTTTTGCCCTCAGCTTCGCTCGCGTTGAAGCCCTTCAATAAATAATCAATGAACATTACATTCAAATAGAACTGCAATAGAATTCCAATATATTATTTTTTTTGACCCTTCTAAAAGAATATTTTTTTTATTAAAAAGTATCCTGTCATTTCTAATACCTCTAGGAATATATATAATATTTTATATTTCTTTATAGTTTCATGATCGGCTGAGTAGTTTGACGTGAAAGCGTAGCAAACAAACTATAAATGTGAATGTGTCACATTTATAATATTAGTAGAAGTACATGAGTAGGCAACTTTCAGAAATTGTTTGTCTGCTGTTTTACTCTCTTTTTTGTTTTGAAAATAAAACACATAATTTCCATAAAAAAATATTGTATTTTATTAAACAACTAGCTGGTGCCTGCGAATATTATAATCAATGTGATTTGTTATTGTTTTTTTTTTTTTTATGATATAGGAGGGCAAACGAGCAGCCGGAGCCATTTTCATGACTACCGACGCCCACAAACATCCGCATAGAGGCTATACAGATGCGCTGCCTTCCTTTCTCCTCCAACCTCCATGGGCCACCGGCTACTTACACACCGCACGAAACGCGACAGCACAGCTGTCACTTTACGCCAGTCTCGTGTAAGCGAGAGGTACCTCCCCGGTCGTGCCGGCCCAATTCGACTGCATGCAAGCATGCAGTGTGGCACTACCTCTTACCAAAAACCTTGTTTGCTTGTAGTGTGCCGAAATGCAGATTTCCCGTAGGAAGGATCGATTTTACCGCCGTAAAACGTATTGACCAAGGCTTAGCTACACCACAAATAGTTTTATTCCAATCCGTCCAGTATTTTCGGAGATTAATTAGAATTAGAGCCCGAAAAAACAGACAAAAAAAATTTGAAAATATTGAAAGGTGTTGTAATATACACACAAATTTTACGGTTTTATTACATGTATAGATAGACGTAATTTGATTGAATTAAGTAGGCTAAGAAATGGAATAATATAAGCATGCACCTTCTTGGTAACGCTCGTATGTATGAATCAATTCAATTCCGTAAGGGTTTTATGGCACTCTGGCACCTTTGCCTACCCCGTTAATAAAATTTGTATAGAAGAGTACTAGAAGCTTGTAACTTAAGTCTTTTTCATGTTCTATTTGATAAATATTGAATAAATAAATCTTTAAATTGTACTAGCATGGGTAAGCTGCGCCTCGCTGACTCCTTAAAATATTAGTAAGAATACATTGCATCAACATAATATATCCAAACATATTTAACATACTTTAAGGCTACGTTACAACACTATGTAATTAAATGTTACATTATTATTTATTATAGTCTGACAATAAACTTAACATAATCAAAATATTTTATTAATATTTAGGACAAAAACAATTGCATTTTCAACATTATCACATGGTAATTTATTAAATTTTATATTCGTTTCATATTTGTTAAAATTTATTATTTTATTCAATTACATTACACATTGTACGACTGATGTGTGCTAACATAGTTAACAGTTTTCAATGCAATATGCATGTTTCTTGTTGCAAAATACTATTTTGTAGACGTCCTAGAACTTGATCTAACACGCCAACATTCTTTAATAATATTCCAAACCCGACCAACATTTTAGGATATTTAGTTATTTGGGCCGTTGCTAACAGATCCTCCCAGACAGGCCAGTTGTTTTCTTTGCCTTCCTGGAAATGTGCCGCGCATACCCATATATCTTGAGCTCCGATTGCTTGATTGTCCAATAAATCGACCGTAGTAATTAAGAATGTCGGATCTTCATTTTTGTTGTTTTTTTTATTGCACTAAAGATCTTAAAAATGCACTTTTCTTTTCTTAATTTTAGAAGTTAATAGTCTTTACTCTTTCAAATTTGATTTTAGGAATTCACTATTTTTTAGAGATCATTTTTAAGACCTTTAATGCAATAAAAAGAAAACCACAAAAATGAAGATTCGACAGTCTTCATTTGCTACTGTCGATATAGTCCTATACTATTCTATATAAAGCCACACGGGCCACAGAACTTCGTCCTATCCAGGGGGCATGAAGGCATGGCAGAAGGGCAGGGCAAATTATAAGTACATGCATGCTTATAAAGCTTTTGATTTGCCACGCTTACTTGTCCCTTTTACCATACCTAGCCAGTGCTTACATATACCATGTTATATACTTTTTCCTATTTAGGTGTTGCCAAATTGCATTGCATGCGGGAAAACACGACCGGTGAGTAACACAATAACGCCTTATCTGGCAATTGTCGCCTATTGGCGCTGATTATGCGTATCTGGAATCTGACAGCTTTTGAGTGATAAGGAACACAACCCGCCTCCATAATCTTAATGTTCTGTGCGCATGGTTATGGACTCGTGTGGTCACCATATCTTCAAGTTTCGACTGCATCCATATGCTAGAGAAATTGTTAACAATCATAAAATTACTTATTAAGGTACAACCAAACAACACTAGGCAAATAAAACTACACATTTATATATTATAATTTATTATTAAATTAGTAATATAAATAATTGCAAATAAATAAATCTCATGTGCACATATAAATATATCACATCGTAAAATAAATTATTAAATAATTATAGTATTAAATAAGTAGTAAGAATGGTGGAAATCGGGAAAGGGAGGAAAACTTTGTAAAACTGAACACTTACAGTGAGATAGTACAAGGAGGAAAAACGAAAGAAAACCTCCTCGATTTCCCTTCTGCTTATTGACACGGTTAAGTTAATTCCTAGCTATGTTAATAATGTCATTTAATTAAAAAGTTAACTTAATTTAATTAATTATCACAAAACCGAATTATAAATTTGGCGCCAGGTATTTTCATTATATTTCCATTATCATTATTTATATTCATTTATATTATTTTGTTCATTTATTTGGTTTTAACATTATATATGCGAAAGGTTACATACAAGGTTAAGCTTTAAAATTATTTGTTACTCTCTTAAGCAAAATCTATTCCACCGACACCGTTGAGATATGGCACAGAATATAGATTATAATCTGGAATACACATTATATATTTCCATTCGGAAAATCTCACGGGATAGACTTTACCTCTGTGGAACTGATAGGGAAAAGAAAACTACCAGTTATAGATGTCTTTTGGTGACTTCCGATGCCTGTAGACATCAGCATTGATATGCAGATGTGTTGCCATCCTTAGCTCCTCTCCCTCCACGAGCCATCGATAACATAAACGGCTTAAAACGCGACACTATAGCTGTCATTTGGGGGGGGGGGNCCTGTGAGCGCCAAGGAAAATGACGCCTAATTTTACAGCAATGAAGCACTACCTAGAATTTAATTGTCACTGGCGAAAAATTGACCCTCTACAACTCGCAGCGAAACTATTTTGTTTCTCCAGATTTTCATCTATTTCTGTGCCAGATTTCATTAAAATCAGTTAAGTAGTTTTTGCATTAAATATTATATTGCATGAAAACTTTCAAATTTATCTTATTGGTAAGATTATTTTAATTATAATACAAAACTCATTATTTTGAAAAACTTTGCAAATCTAGTATCCTTAATTATATTTATTAGTGTATCCGGTAATCATCTATATACTAAAACATAACTGTAGAGTATGTTTGTTTGTTTGAACGCGCGAAATTATTGGTCCGATTTGAAAAAGTATTTCAATATTAGTTAGTTTATTTAGCTAGAAAGACTATTTTTTAACCGATTGCGGTAAAAAAAACGGATTCACATAAATTGTAAACTAAGTTGCGGGCATCCGCTAGTTCCGAATAAACTGCCGTCAATTTGGTTTATTATTTAAAAAAAAATTATGTTATTTATTTTTGCAGTGTAGACGATACATTGATAAGGGGGCAACGCATCTGTATAGCCTCTATGTGGATGTCTATGAGCGTCGGTAGTCATGAAAATGGCTCCTATTTCTCG
>LUGF01053824.1:427507-447986 GCA_001625245.1 Calycopis cecrops
AAATAACTGATCGATTGCTCCAATAAGTAATTTAAGAAGGATAACATGTATAAATCAGAAGATAAATATTTTATAGCATAGGGATTTACCTGAAACCTAATGGTGATCTAAATTTTGCATAAATATAATAACACCAAACTAGGCCTATATTTATTTTACTTCAGACTAACTGCCTATAAGACACTATCGATGTCCAATATCCAGCACACTCGGTATTGTATATTATGGTCATTATATGACGTGTTATCGTCAACTTTGAACATGATCGCCCAATTTATATATGGCTCTTGGCTAGAGACCAAAATGTACGTCGTGGATGCGTCGACTCTAGAATAGTAGTGAGACCATGCTCTTAATGTAATGTCGGGTATACAATTAATTATTACTATTTATATTATTATTATAAATTACTATATTATAATTTTGAATTTGTACCTATTTTAGGAACATTTCAAATGGTCTAGGTGGGTAATTGCACTCTACCTGCCTATCAAAATCTAATTCTAAATCTATAGCATAAACTTAACTTTAACTATAGGCTGTATTTGTTAATTACGTTTCTCAAATTAAAGATTATTTAGTATGCAATCACTTGTTACTTTACCCGAATCATCCAAGTTTCTCTCTTCTTTCTTTTATTTTTAGATGCGATTCTCTTACTGTCATTAATTCGCATTGTAATAGATTGTAGCCAAGTTTTTACCTTATTTAACTGTAATAAATTAATTGACGATTTATTTGTATTGTAATTTTCTAGAACACTACGCGGCAATTCTGGCTGCCACTTTCTTGTATCAAAGGAATTGAAGTACCAAGATTTATAATAATCATCCAACTGCCAATTTGGATCAATTGGTGCTTCGGGCGCACCTCTAGCGTATGAAAACGGTGAAAAGAACGCTACCATTCCTGAAATAGCTGCAACTATTAAAATTAGCGGTGTTAATACAAACGATAAAGCGCTAAAACTGAACGGACTTATTGCTGCTAACCAACTAAAGCCGCTAACTAACGGTTGCATGTAGTCTAATATAGAATCAAAACTAGATATATCGTTCTTTTTCTTGTTGGGTCGATTTGGTCTTTTAATTTCTGATAAAGCACTATTGGGAGATGGCAAAATATCTCCAGAATCAGATGATGAACCTGCGTCATCTTCTGAATTCAGCAATGACAGCCCTTCAATAGACGCACTCTCAGATTCTTCGTCGATTTCATCGGAACTATTATATTCATTAGAATTTGCACTTTCTTCGCTTCCCGATTCTTCGTATGGTAAACCAAATATATCAGTTAAAGTAGAGTCAGTATTTTCTCCAGATTCTACAGCTACGTTTTTATTTATAACATTTGTGTTAACTGCAATATTAAGATCAGGACATGCCTCCTTACCCTCTCCTTGGAAAGTATTATTTAATGTCATATATATAGTTGGACAATCATCTGAAGCACTATATTCTTCTGGCCTTATAACTATTCGATCTGTATAAGTGGGTTGTGGTTGAAAAGTTGTTACTTCGAATGTACCTGGTTTGTTACTAGGATACAAAGTGTTGTGATGCACTGAGTTGTAATTATGAATATTGTTAGGTCGATTTGGCTTCACTGGTTTATGCTGGGGCGGTCTTTGAATGTTTTGTAAATTGGTTTGTTGCCAAGGTCTGGGATACCCAACATTTGTAATAATAGGTGTGGGACTTGGTGTAGTAAATACGTAGTTGGGTCTTGTATATATGTAAGGATTGCTGTCTGTGATATGCACATTGCTAGAATAGCCATGGGAATCTTCAGGATAAGGAAACTGTGGTCTCTGGTACTTTATTGTAGTGCCTATTTTATTTGTATTTGGAAATTGCTGATTAGTAACAAATGGTTTATAAAAATTTTCAGTACTATAAGATTCCTGGGAATATTCATTATTAAAGTTAAACTTATTCAAATCCTTCTCTTGGGATGCATCATCATCTGGAGATAAGTTTAAACCTTCATATTTAGAATTATCAGTCCATTTAGTAACGATTTTCTTAATAACAGGTCTGTTGCCGCGCTTAGAACTATCATTATTAGTATTTGGAATATTATTGCTATGTTTATTAATAAGGGGTATTTTACGTATATCTCGTTTTTTACGTTTATTAATATGCAATTCCTTATTTACTTTAATTTGTTTGTTATGAATCAGACTATCTAAAGTATTGCTAATATAATTATCATCTAAAGTAACCGTGAAATAAGTGTCTACTGTGTTTATTACTAAAGGTAACTTAGTATTAACGCTATCAATATCCTTATATCTATACCTTATTGAGTTTTCAGATGAGTTTTCAAGTGACGCCGGTGTAACTGCTCCAGATTCTTGGGGTCGTGAAAACACAGACGAACATAGTACTAAAACTAAAGCTACAGTCCACTTAACGCACACACTTTTTCTTCGCGCCATGTTTAAAGTCTTGGATTATATCTGAAAACAAAGAAACGATCATATTAATAAAAGCGTTCAGAAAATCAGAAAGCTAGTTTCATTAACGAATAATTCAATTCTTTATGATATTCTTTAAGAAAGAAGTAATCAACTTTATCATCTCCATTTCGACATTAGGATATTGTATCGATGCTCAAAAAATAATTTAAATTTTCTTTGCCAAACATATAGAAGTATAAAAAATCCTTCAGTCTATGACATGTATTTGTATATGACTATCGGTGCTCCGTGATTATTCCCGTGTAGTATTTAATTCCTTCACAATATGCGAATAAAATACTCTACGATATATTTTCTGACCTACGAAATATTTTCTGGAAAAAAGTCGAAGAATTTAATTATTTAACAAGCCCGATGTTTCAGAATCTTTACAGCAGTCATGGTCACGGGTGGACTGAGTATGGTTGCTGTAAAACTTCAGAACGTCGGGCTTATTAAATAACTAGCTTCCACCCGCGGCATCGCCCGCGTGGATTTCGGATTAAAAAAATTCCTATAAATTTTAACTTGTTATGTTATGTTATGATATGAAAGCTCTCTATTACTGTAAATTTTCATGAAAATCCGTTCAGTAGTTTTTGTGTGAAAGAGTAACAAACATTCTTACAAACTTTCGCATTTATAATATTAGTAGGATTAAGTAAACCGCGATAAAATCCGGTAAATTTGTTTTATTGCAATATTCGCGTAAACTTAGACATCATTACGCTTTGGAGTAGTGTAGCTACACACACTAAGACAGACTTCTATGTATAAGATTTTATATTAATTATTATCTTTCATAAAAGCTAAATAAAAACTGTTTGTTTATGCCTAGTATATTGAACCTAGTGAGTTTACGCAATTCACTTTTGTGGTTGATGATTGGAATGCTAATTTGTGGTTTGTCGTTGTGATTCACAACTTTCTTTGTCATCCAGCCTCTGAGTCAGAAGCGACTCTAGCACTTTCAGCTCTTTGTGTATAAACTTAATAAGTTATACTTTGGCATATTTGCATACAATTGCGGGAAAAAGGGATGCAAAATACGGGAAGAGCGATTGCCACAATGGTAAAGTGGGTATTATAGCATAAGTAGTAAGGGTATGCAGCGTGTCGGACTGTTCACATTACATTGAAAGTCTCGGGTTCGACTACCGCCTATTTCTAGAATAATAACTTCAAATACATAAAAATTCTTAAAGATATATAAAGTATTATATAATATATATTGTTCAGTATACTAACTGGGCTAAACTAAAGTAGTGATGTCTATAGATATTATAACATTACTAGCTGCACCCCATCGATTTCACTCTCATCAGTTTCGGTCCTATGGAAATATTTAGATGAATAAATAGATGATATGTTCTCAGACCTACCCGATACGATCGGTCAAGCCGTGTAGGAGGAGCATGGAAACAAACTGCTGCTTGTTTGTTACTCCTTCACGCAAAAACTGCTAAGCCGATTTTCATAAAATTTGACACACATAGAGGGTAACTTGGAATAACACAGGATAGTTTTTATCATCAAAAAATGCTCATGTGGGATTTAGCCGGGTGACTCCGCGGGGCGCAACTAGTTTTAAATTGGTATAAAATTATTACATTCTATGTAAGTTAATAATCATCAAGCATCTGAAAAAATATGTTATTAGTGATGAAAGTCCACCAAACAATCTAGGAAACAATTTACGAAAACAACCAAAGTGGCCTAACATATCTGACCCAAAATAACAAAAAAAAACTTGCGTTTTCAATCAAGGCCATCGACCCCGCGGCCATGACCGTCAAACGCCCCACATAGGATCAGGTTTTAACTTTTTTAAACTTTCCGTTATTTCGTGTGGACGCGTAACTGGTACTTAGAAAGAAGGAAGAAATATTAATCACAATAATCATCATCATCAGAATGAACATTTATTGACATTTATGACCAATAGAGGCTCATCAGTGTGACATGACATGACGCTGATTTTATTGACATTTGCGACCAATAGAGGCACATCAATGTGACATGACGCTGTTTTTTTGACATTTGCGACCAATAGAGGCATTTCAGTGTGACATGACGCTGATACTCAGTGAAAACTCTCTTTTAGGGGTAATTTTTTCAGCATATTGGGACAAACGTGCCGCCAACTAAGAACTCTCGTTAACATTCCGTTGGCCTTCTGCACTCCCCCTCATAGGCCACCGCTCACCAACCAGACGAAGCGCGTCAGCATACCCATCAATTTTAAAGCGGCCATATGAGTGATATTTTTTAAACGGTCTTTGGCCCACCACTCGTTCCCGCTGCTGCTACTCCCGTATCGCCAGGATCGACAGCGGCAACCAAACATTGATATGATCGCAGGAAGCCCGAGGGAAAAGCTAAATCTATCATGGGACCCGAAGAATTAAATCAGAAGAAAGTAGGAGGAGTAGGAAGTAATTCCAATATCCCTCCCTGATCAAAGCGGGAGACAGTACAAGATTGCAGTGACAGAAGTAGAGAGAGCAGCCAGGTGAATCCCGGCTACTATGAGATGAGAGATAAAAATTATAAGAGGCACATGCGGATCATTTACGATTCTGACTGCTCGTTTGCTCCCTATAAAAGCCGAACAAGTGCGAGTGTAAAAACCACAAGTGGAACGTCAACATTTACGACGGTCATTCATAAAACGGCATATTTAAGGACACACCAACACACACCAACGAGGTCCACCTACTTTACTAACAACACGAAAGCAGGTTATCCTTTATGTTATGAATGGAATAATTTCTGCCATAATTTTAATAGAGTAATAATTTATATTGACCTAGTGGTGATTGGTGGCCAAGCTGTGCTTTGTGGTTTCCTAGTAAAATCTCAAAGCATCTTTCGATCGAACTTCGAAATCAAATTTCAAATAAACACGCGCAATTCATTTATGAGCTGTTAAGAAAGTTCTATCAAAAACAGCCAGCTTATTTATTACACCTTCGAGGCCTGATATTAGTTTAGTTATAATAAAAACGTGTTTGATGAGGAAAATGCAATTCTAAAGGAGAAAATATGTCAATACTTCATTAGTTACTTCGATCAAACGTCGCACTGTACGGGCGGTATCTTATGAATTTCACTACAAATGGGTTAAGAGGTACTTCTTTACTTTTTTAACTAATAGGGGACAAATGAGCAGTTGGATGACTACCGCCGCTCGTAGACGTCCGCAAATACAGACGTCTTGCAGAAAGTGGAAGGCTCTTTTCTTTAAGAAGCCTAAGTTGTACTGGACCGGAAATACCGAGGGAGGCAGCTGGTTCCATAATACTACGCGGGAAAAATGAAATGGAAAATACAATAAATATTGATTATAAAAATAGAAGGAAATTATATTTAACTCAACTTTATTTTAATCATATTTATTTAAGTTAATTAAATTTTATATTGTAACTAGTTGTGTCCCGCGGTTTCACCCGCGTTCATTTTCTAAGAAACCCATTTAAACTTCAACACCCCATTTCACCCCCTTAGGGGTTGAATTTCTAAAAATAAATAATTTCGTCTTTCTTCTTAGCGGATGCCGACGTCATAACATCTATCTGGATGCCAAATTTCAGCTTGATCCGTCCAGTGCAGTGGTTTGGGCTGTGCGTTGATAGCTGGCTATGTCACGTTTGAGTTTTATATATATAGATATTTCCATTATAATTTGAAAAACCCTGCGACTAATGAGTGCGGGTGCCTCCAGATGCTATAATTAGAGGGTGCTGTATGTACTAGCAACAGGATCCTTCCAGCGACAGGCTGGCCGGGAAGAAGCCAGACTACTCCTCCTTGCTGACTGTCCGGCAGTCACTGAATATTCCCTACTGCGTCGTCGGAACCGTACAATGGGGTCAGGCTCCCAATGAGCCCCCTAGCTGACACTGCGGTGGTATACAAGCATGCCTCCCCGGTCGCGCCTGCCCAATCTTACTGCGATGCAGCCACGTACAAACTAGAGCACATAACTGGCGAATTTAATTAACTTTATATACGAACAATTAGTGAGCGTTTACTTCGGCTGACCGTAACATTCAACTTGTATAAGCGTAGTGCAATGACATTGCAGCCCATTCTACAAGCTTAAGCGATTGAGATAGCCACTATATAAATAAACTCATAATAATTCAATTATCTTGTCAAAAATCAGATTAATAAAAAATATTAAGGGTTTTTAGGTTGATAGGTCAATATTACGGCTTTCCTATGAATCATGTTTTATTTATTTACATAACATACATAGTTTGTTATACACAAACTTAGGTACAAACGTAAACAAAAAATATCCACACGGATAATGTCTATGTAGATGGGTTGTATGATGTATCCATGTACTTCAACAACAAGAAACTTTTGAGTAGTGTAAGTAAAGTTCTTATTACTAGTGGTCCCGCGAAGATGGATATTCGATCTGAGTGAAACTTTTTGTAATTAAAAACTAAATATCATATGACATGTAATGTCATCGTAACTAAGGTGAGCAATTTATGTCGAATTTTCAATACTTGCACAAGACACAGAAACTTCATCAATAATTACGTGTCTTATATATCAATGTGTCAAATGCATGGTAAGTGTGTACAGTTTTATTCATTAAATTACTACTACTACATTAAACTTTATAAACAATATTGTTAAAATATATTAGCGTTCTCCACTTCTCTTAGACTTCTCTTAGACTCTTAGACTCTTAGACTCTTAGACACTTCTCTTCTCTTAAACTATAACTGTGCCAAATTTCATACTCCTCCGTCCGCACAATTTTCGTAAATATGTTTCTGAAGTTTTTGCTTCACGTAGTAATATATAGATATAGACGTCTCTACATTCGTCGTTTTAAGAAACGGTAGGCAACCCGCGGCTCGCCGAGGTCCTACTTGAGGCCCGCGAATGTCTTATAAATAAGTCATTGAGGTGAACAGGCCTACTAAAAAAAACAAAAACAAAAACAAAATTTGGGCTTCCAAAGAGAATATCACAAGTGCGGCCGCATTTATGTATAATTAAAACTTTGACATGTAAAATCCCAATCTAAGGATCGATCGACGATCTAGTTAGTAACGAAACAATAAATTTTATTAAGTGTCATTGATATATTGTATAGAAATTATTTTAAATTTCTTAGACAAATACGAAGCTCTATAACTTAATTTATCTATATTAAGTTTCAAATTCCACGGAATAAATTTGTGCCACTATTTCTGTTATAATATACCTTATTAGTTAAAGATGTTTAAATTCATATTATTGGCAATGCCGTAACCTTTTCACAAAAATGGTGCTAGCATTTTGTTTTTATTTTACTCAAAAGTCTGTTGTTCTATAATATACCTTATTAGTTAAAGATGTTTAAATTCTTATTATTTGGAATATCGTAACCTCTTCACAAGTGCTAGCATTTTGTTTTTATTTTATTCAGAAGTCTGTGAGTCGCAAGTCACTTCCTCAACTGTGAATTCTCCCGCTAGCGCTCGTGACTTGCGTTAACAACTAAACCGTAACAATTATGTTAATGTATATAACTGCAGGCGCGAACGTAGAGGAATGCGTTCTGGTTTCTACGAGCACAAGTCGGTCGGTCGCCTCACTTTGATATGGACGCTGAGAGGTAGTGCTATGCTTTTTTTTTGTTTTAATGGCATATGGGGGTAAACGAGCAGTTGAAGGCATTTTCATGATTACCGACGCCTATAGACGTCCGCACAAAGGCTATAAATTTGGCCAAGAGAGATACATCTAGCTCAAATAAAACGCCGTAAAGTGAACGCGCGTTTCGTGCGAGTTTCCAGTGGCCCTTTGGAGAGGAGTGCAACATATCGGCATATCAATTGTGTGCATGTTTATGTACATCGGTGATCTTGAAAATTCTCCGACTGCTCGTTTGCAGCCTTATAATATATCAATGATATATCCAAACACCTGTTCGGGTATTCAATCGGAAATAAGTTTTTCTCAATCTTCTCAATAAATGAGAAAGACTGCTAATTTTAATTCTAAAAAGAATGCGAATATCCGAATCTGCTAGAAAGAGAGAGTTTAATACGAAAGATCTAATTTTGTATAAGTATTGAAAAAAAAAATCTAGAAATAATATAAATATTATTAAATAAAAGAAAAGTAATATGCACGGATACGAATGTCATGCTAGAGATTTTTATGAGTTGAACAAGAAAATCGACACAATATAATACAAATGGACAAACACAATACAGTTATAAGCTGTTAAGAAAGTTCTATCCAAAAATGCCAGCTATTTTATTACACCTTCGATGCCTAATATTAGTGAAATTATAAAAACGTGTTTGATGAAGAAAATGCTATCCCAACAGAAGAGAGAAAGTTCGTCCTACGTCATTAGCAAAGTAGGACATATTATCATGTCTTAAATTATACATTTTCCTCAAAGCTAAATTTAAGAAAACCAAAAAAAAAAAGGATTAACAGTAAAAACAGATCTCATATTTAGATTGTGGTATATTAAGATAATTTCCCTTTCAGGTGTTATGGTCGCCGCACACTTATCAACTCGGAAAGGAATCGTAAACGCCTCGCCTTGAAAAGCCAATACGATTACGTTACGTTTTCTATTAGTATTCTTTGCACAAAGAATACTGACCGGCTCGAGGCGATACGGTTACGATCCCATTCCGAGTTGATAAGTGTGCTGCGACCATTGGGTACCGTTATCACCTGTGATATGTTATCAGTTGTGGTCATTGAACCTATCATATAATTACAGCTTAAGCCACACAGCGTTGTGGGGAAGAGAAATGTCGTGAGAGCTCACAATGACTGTTTCTATTGTGTTATTGAGTGTTTTAACAGGGACCGTGCGTCTAGAGTCTAGAATGTCCCGCCAACTAGTGATGGAAAAGTGCACTTTACAAGTATCAGAAGTCACACAACCGTATTATTCAAAATCCTGTGAAACTAATCAAGAAAGAAAGACAGCTACTGAAGGAAAAAAAAATAACTGACTCAGGTGTTCATTTCATGGTCCTTTGACAAAGGTGTTTGAACTATTAACTACAATGCCATGATAAAAATGTGCGTTATACCCATAGAGATCTTTTTGATATCTATAGTAAAACATATTGTATAATTTGTTAGTGTAATTTGCCTACAGTTTATTCGAAAATAGTCGAACAACCCAAATACAAATGTGCAATTGATAAAAATCAAGATGGCGTCAAGTTAGACAGCCATAGTGCGATCTCTGCATGCCTTTTTAAAATTCCAATCCGGATTCCGATTTTAGCCACATTAACGTCGCTCTGTACAAGGCAGCCATTGGAGAAAGCGCGCCAAAGTTAGCTGACACGAGCCCTGTCAGGGGAAAGTCAACGGCCCAGGAATGCACCAGCTAAATAAATACGAGTAGCCTCTCGTTGTAACAAGACAACAATTCTGTCTAACTTGCATTCATAGCACTAACGTTTATTAGATCCAGGCCATATTGCAGACAAAACGGCCCGGCAAGACCAGGCCGCTTGCTCGGATGACAACGGCGCAAAGTGACAGTTACACTGTCGTGTTTCCAGTGGCACATAAAGGACGAGACACGAAGGATAACACGTCTAAATAACAGTCATGCTGATGTCTATTGGAGTCATTAATCTTCAAGACTATTTCTCCTCCATACGTTACATAAAAAACTAGATATGAAGATAGACAGTTTAAAATAAACGGGACTGAAGCTGCTAAGCCACATTTTGTTTTGAAGTCGTTAATAATTATGATTATTAATGAGTTCAAATATGGAAAAAAATGTTCTTGAGGAGTTGTTAGAGAGTTAAAATTTATGACTTATTAAATTGCAATGTGTTGTCCTTGTCTAATGAACATTGCACATTGAATTAAATTAGTTGAGCGTTTTTCAAGTTATTATACTCAATTAGTATCTAATTATAAAGAAATATAGTTATAATTACAATAAATTGTAGTAACAATGAAAACATAGACAAGACAATATAAAATTATATGAGAAATTTCAAAGTACACAACCTATTACATAAACCCCTAGTTTTCGGTCTGAAAATTGACATGTCATAATACGTGTTGATGTGTGAAGTGGAAAAGGTTGATGAAATGGGGTACTTGGCAACAGTTCAAATATGCATAAAGGTCGGAAGACCTTGTGGCCATTTTGTCTTATTCAGAAATATTTTTGGTTGAAATTAAATCTTAGGGTCAACTCACACCAAAAGAGCGGCGAAAGACAGCGAAGCGGAGCGCAGTTTATGTGTCATATGAATTTCAACTTTATTTTCATTACTATAGTATTTATTATCGAATTCTCGCGACTTCTGGAGCATTCCAGCGACTTCCCGAGCAGTCGCGGAAATCCGCGCGCCTTCCTTACCAGGCGGGTCGCTTCGCTGCGCTTCGCCGCTCTTTCGGTGTGAGTTGACCCTTATTGTACTTTCTATCCTGTCTATTTGTCCTACTACTACATAGAAAGGAAATTTAAAATAATATGTATAATTTTAATGATATTCTTTTGTTTTCCTTTTGTGCATAAACTACTGGCTAGATTTGATTTAAATTTGGCTCCCATATAGATCATAATCTAGTGCACAGGTTAGTTCTGTCAAAAATTAATGCTTCCCGTGGGATATATTAAAACAATAATTTTCATTTGTTTGTTTTCGCGTGATCGAAATTGCGTACAAGCGTTTGAGTAACAACCATCCAATATTGTAAGACAATTATGTTGATTGTTAGAAGAAAAAACAATGATCAAATAAATCAGCAAGAGATAGGTAATTGCTATTGCTGCATAGCAGTCGATTTAGTCTGGCTTGATCAGAGAGGTACCTTTCGTTCACACAATACCACCTTAAAGTTATGGCATGTTTCGTGTGGCTAGTGAATAGCAGCACCTTTGGGTGAGACGGGGTAAACGAGGAGAACTTCTATCACCATCATCACCATCAGCCTGTTTTCGTTCACTTCTAGGCTTCCTCAAGCACAGGCCACTGACCTCGGACTTCCTCCCTCCGCATCTGGACAGTGCCATCCACTTTGCGTATGTCGTCACACCAAACAAAACACACTGGAGTCTACTCTAGAAACCTTTTCGTCCACCGGTTATTAGTTAAGAGGCAGATTCGGACCACTGCATAAAATAATCATCCGTGCGGATATTGATGGGTGTCCGAAGTCACCAAATACATCCGAACACTAGTTTATTCTCTAAAAAAAAGTGTGTGCTTTACATCACACAACTGAAGTAAAATTTAATTATTGATTTACACAAATTCATTACCGTAGTTACAATAACATAACATGTCGTATGATATATATTTTATTAAATACAAAAAAGTTTCACTTAAATCGAATTTGAATTTTTAATTTGAATGACAACTTCCATTGGCCTCGCCCCATGTGTGATTTTTGTAACACTCTCGCCAGCTTACTCCCCAAGTGTGCGTATAGAAGTTTTACTTCAAAAATTATTCCAGAGCTGTATAGCAAAAGATCTTTACCAAACGTTTCGTAAAAAAACACAAGTTATACAATATGGCGCGCTACATGTTCTGTGCAACACTTAATGCGCGGTTGTGACGGCTCAGTGGCTGCAGGAAGCGCTTTCCACTTTATGTCACTATTACTAATACCATGGGATGGCACCACCATCAATTGCCATAGAACAAGGTGTTGCAGACAATAATCCAATAAGGAGTTTATTATATTGATTATATTTTTCCCTTATGGGAGCTAACTAGCAAACGGATTTTCTAGATTGGAACTCTGAAGCCAATAGGCAATAAATATCTACACAACAAGAGACTCTCAGACACAACCTAGACAATATTATGTATTTCTAACTAGCTAGTTAAGTTTCGTGTTTTTAACGAACCAATAAATTTGGTTCGTTAGAATCTTTACAATTTTATACTTAGCTGACAGCTGCCCCGATCGTGTACGCTGAACTCTACAACAATGCATCAATAACACCATCATGAGTATACTTCTAGTCATTAAACTAAATTTAAAAAAAAACTATTCTCTGTTATTAAAAGATCGGAGATTATGATATTAGAAGATTCTAATGTAACAGGTATGTATGAGAATTTCCATATTAAAACTTTATCTTTCCTATCTTTATCATACAAATCGTTTATCGGTCTTAAATCGTTTCTAAAAACTTGCACATATACCCTTCTCAAATAACATAGTACGAGTTTACTACCTGTTAAAATTGATAATGATGAGTGTCTACAAATCCACTCTTACTAAATCATTCGAAACAAACGATCAAAATTCCAAAACCGGTTCGGACGTTTTAGGGTATGTGTGTTGAGGTACAACGGGACTTTGGTATGAACAGCTGGCCCCGTGAGCGGAACAATCAAAACTATCAAAATCGGGTCAGTGTCACAAGGTATGTTTGTTTCACGTGCTTTTAATCATATTACTGATCGACGTTGAAAGAAATTCGATCTAAGTTGAACTTTTTTGGAATTACAAACTAAATATCATATGATATGTTATGTCATTGTGACTACGGTAATCAATTTTTGTATTAAATGAATTTGTTTCAAAGTAGTGAGGGTTTAGTTTTATTTAATCAAAATATTAAAATGATTGCATGTTATTTTAAAGTTCTATATGCTTTCTGCACATCTTATCGATATAAATTTCAACTAGGTAACATATCAAATTTCAAATTCGCGCTATGCTTTATAAAGGGATTTGAATGTTTTTCTTCACGTATACAGGGTTACTTTTTGGTCACCGGCCAAATTTTAAAATAAAGAAGTAAGCATCATTCTAAGAGTGTCTTTATTATAATAATTGTATATTATAATGATTTTATCGTCAAATTGTAATATTTTGTTAAATAAAAATTGATTTGAAATGGTCCTTAAATTTACATCGTTCGTTGTTCGCACACGAAATGTATCGACTTCAAGGTCAGTGCCGCCAGCCGATCGCCCGTTAGATGCCCGCGGTGACCAAGAAATATGCTTATGACATGGGATAAAATAATTGTATCTAAATATTTTTTATTTCATAAATCGAATGTATTGTTGATTCTCTTCCGCGGGTGAAATCGCGGGACGCAGCTAGAACTTGTAGTATATTATATACCACGCCATATTAGGTACATACAATATGACACCAGTACTTAAGAGTTAAGTATAGGTACATAATATTACCAACGATAATAAAATTTTACTTCCTTTACTTGTATTATTTAAATTCGTTTTAAAACGAAAGTGCCCTCAATACCAAAGTGTAACAAAACGGTTTATTCTTTAAAACAAAAAACACGATAATTGAATATTATTTTATTAAATCTAATCTAGGTTACATGATCTATTTATAAAAATTTATGTTTGTCTGCATGTCCTTTATAAAATCGTGATCTATGCATTTGACCAAGTGATGATCTTAAGCAAAGTGGTTGTGCATGAGCCCACAAAGGTTTCTGAGTTAGGAATTTTAAAACACCTACAACTCACCCCTAAGGGGGTGAAATAGGAGGCAAGGTTTATTAATTTTGTGACGCAGGTCAAACCGCGAGGCACAGCCAGCAATTGACAAAATTAATACTTTTGTTTTAAATCCATTTAACAAATTATAATTTAACGTATCAGTGTTAAGATCTATGTCATTGTGATTAATATTTTTTTTTCTTTCCTACCAATTTCCAAGAAAATATAACATACCATCCAAAACATTTTGCGACAATTCGCATTATGTTTATCTCATAACTGTCCGACCGACTGGCAACTGGCAGTCGAGATTATTTAAGTTCAAATGTACCATTGTTCTCAAATTCATAATTGTGATCGTTGAAGATCAAAACTGGTCTAAATATTATTGCTTTTCCTATCACAATCGGAGACATTTTCATGACTACCAACGCCCATAGATATCCGCATAGAGTTTATACCGATGCGTTGCCCTCTTTCCTGTTCCTCCCTTCATGGGCCACCGGCTTCTTACACACCGCACGAAACACGACAGCACAGCTGCCACTTTACGCCGGTTTAATATATAATATAAAAGAAATATTAGGTTAGGCCTGAGATTGCTCCTAGTTTTCAATTTATTTAATAAAAAATTCAAAACGAAAGTAAACTACTTAAACCGTTTACGGAAAACCCAAACATCTACCACAGAATAAAGGAAAGTAATGGCTAATTATTCACAGTCTCTGAAGCTTCATTATTTACAATCGTTTCGAAACGAAACTGCCCTCAAAATTAGCTAGCAGGTGTGACCTATTTAGAACTTACTAACCAAAGCCACAGACTAGCGGTCTAGTGGTACGAATAATGAGCCACTAATCATGAGGTCGAGGGTTCACATCCAGACAAAAATGATATTGAGATTTTTCAATATATAATCCAAAGTCCGAAAGTAGATGATGTAACACCCCACATGGCACACGTGTGACTTTAATATGTCCTGCGTACTTAGCTAGTATCTGCAAAGATGGACCTAGCCGAAATTGGACTAAAAGGAGCTTATTATTACGATCGAAACGACTGTAATGAATGTTGATCGATAAAACGATTAACTGTTTTTATTTATACCCGCGATATTTACAATCGTTTCGAAGCGAAAGTGACCCAAATATCGGTGGTATCGGGAAACCCAACACTACGCGATCATCGGATTCCACTTTCACCGAGCTAATGTGTGCGTTCAGCTTAATGGGCAGAATGTCATTGTCAGTGTTAACAAAGGGAATAAGTATTTGGCATTTAATAATAATAAATCATCTAGAAATGTTGATGGATTTCTTTTAAATTATTTTAGTTTTACTATTGCTTCGAAGTAGATAATTGAAGTAGAGTTATCCTGACGCACTGAGAAGAAAGCACAGTTTTAACTTATCGACTGATCAACGATTACGACCAGCAGCTATTATGACCTAGGTATACCTACACCAAAGAATTGTGATAATTTCATAACTACGGTAATGAAAGAAAAAATAAAAATTTCTATGAAATTTTTGAAGTAAAAGATCACCAGCCTTAACCAACCCAACACCCCCCCAAAAAAGCTGCCTTCTTGTCGCGGTGGAGGAGGTGTGATCCCAAGGCCATGCCGGACTGGGCTGCCTATGGTCCTCCACCCGTTCCTCGGAATCAGCAGAGGGCGGCGTGCGTGGATTGGAACAAATGGCTGGTCTGATTTAGACATTGGAGTACTGGGGCCAGGGGTCAGGATGGGAACCTGACCCCAATGCACGGTTCCACGTCGTTGTAGGGACTGTTCAGAGGCAGCCGTTCAGGCCCCAAGGAGGAGAAGTCTGGCCTCATCGCCGAAGCCTGCCTGTCGCTGGAGGGATCCTGTTGCTTACAGATCTAGAATCCTCCAATTATAGCGACTGAAGGCAATCACAGGGATTTTGTCGGTATTACACTCCTAAGTGCCTAGTCCTACGGGTTTAAGGGCCACCTGGGCTCTAAATGTACGTAGAATTAAGAGGGAGAGTTGGCCATAGCAACCTTTGTCGAGGTTGTTATGACGACCAAGGAGCAGGCACAACGCAGGAGAAATATCTCCTCCGCTGGAAGGAAAATGCTACTGCGCTCCTGTGGCTATGGAAGGAGATGGGTCATGGTGGTTTTAGTGGGTGGTGTAACTGCGAGACTCCCATAACGGCTATATGAACTTACACCGGCATAAAAGTTTTTCCAGTAAGTAAATTTTTCATAAGGACTTATGACACAGTAAAACTAATAAAAAGTTCCGTAAATTATATTTGAGAGGTACCTCCCCATTGTGCCGACCTAGCACGACTGGGAGGTACCTCCACGTTATCACATTCCACTGCAATTCAAGGCACTACCTCTTACCTATTAGTATGTAGAAGTGATAATACTTTAAAATGTATAGGTATGTCCCAGGTTGTACCGCACCAATCGGCTGGTATTCAGCACTGACACTACATTTTCATAGGATAAGGGAGCAAACGAACAGTCGGAGCCATTTTCATGACTATCGACGCCCATAGACATCCGCAAAAAGATTATACAGGTGCGTTGCCCTCCTTCCTCCTCCCACCTCCACGGGCCACCGACTAGTTACACGCCGTACGAAACGCGACAAGCTGTCACTTTACGTGAGTATCGAGAGGTACCTCCCCGGTCGTGCCGATCGAAATCGGTTACATGCATGCATGCAGCTTGCCACTACCTATTTTTTTTTTATATCATAGGAGGCAAACGAGCAGTTTGGGTCACCTGATGTAAAGTGATCACCACGCCCACAGACATCCGTAACACCAGAGATCTAACAGATGCGTTGCCGATTACTAACTACTTTACCGTTTAATAAAGATGATACGGTTATAACGAGAATTCGCCTTTTAGAGTTCAACTTTACAGTTAAAGTAACTGGTCGACATGTTTGTCCACTCGGTGAATTGACCATCAACTGTAGTCGCATATAGTTTACTGTTTACGTGGGGGTAAACGAGTCTACACGTGACCACAAACATCCGACCCTCCAGGCTTGTGTTTCTACTCTCATTCCCGAGTCATCATATACCCGAATAAAAACATGGAAAGTTGTTTGTTTTTAAAATGTCCGTATTGTGTGCGAGGGACTTCGCTCGTGTGGGCAGATTCGACTCCAGTGCAGCAACAGTACATTTTTATAAATCCCTGGCATGTAGCTGATGATAATCATAATATCTTAATAACTTAGTAACTTTAAGATAATATGAACTTTCACGAGTAATATGAAAGTGCAAAAAATAATTTTCGACATTTTTCAAACATCGCAAATTACGAATAATTATTATTCAGCATAAATAACACCGAGAAAGTAATTTTCATATTACATATGTAATTTCTTTCTCATGAATATTAAAAAAAAAGTCTTTGTCATGAAATATGGTGTCAATGTTAATAGCAAAATATGACCTAAAATATGTTAAATATTCATAATTGACATTGTTAGAAAGTTACTTGTGATCAAAACAATAAAAAATGAAAAATATGGTACAATAGCAACTTTTAAAATTTTTAATATGAAATTAATAATTTCTGACGTCATTAAATTCAAAATCACTAAAAACTACATCAAAAAATTTCGGAGACAAAATCAATACTGGCAATCGAGGGAAAACAAAAAATTCGAAATTCGACACAAAAATGGAACGCATTCTCTTTTCGAAATTCAAAAAGCCGAGACACTTACCGTTAGAAAACCAGCACGGGCTAGCAGACGCGCGCGCACTATCGCGGCACCGACTCGACTGATGGGTTGAACGGACAACGGTATGTCGGTCTACTTACAGGCGTTTCTTCTGCTTGTGTATGTGGAACGATTAATTTAAAGACATAACATCCATCATCATCACACACACACACAGACAATGTCGCCCCACGAGAACCTGTAGCAAGCCCATGGCGAAGACAAGCCCAATACAGTTTATTGGACTACTCGTTGCTTCTACAGCATAAATTCAGATCCGAAAAAAAAATCCAGTTAAGTCAAGAATACAGGAAGAGTTTTTTTTAGGTATGGGGGGACAAACGATCAGTCGGAGCCATTTTCATGACTACCGATAGACATCCGCATATTGGCTATATAGATGCGGTGATCTCCTTTCTCCTCGCACCTCCATGGACCACCGGCTACTTACACACCTCACGAAATGAGACAGCGCAGCTGTCACTTTACGCCGATCTCGTCATAAGCCTTTTGGTTTTATCGTATACGTCTAGGCGAGTGTGCTTTCGAGTTACATCAATTAATCCCTTCATCCGAATTCTACCACCATACAAGATGTTTTGCTCGACATAAATATACAATAGACATTCCATCAGATCTGAACAGAGGACCACTCTGATAAGGATTAGGGGATACTTAATCCTCACTTAGAGCATCCTCGCATTCATCAGATAAGACCGGTCCCTTTTAGGAACTGCCCCGTGGCCAGTAGCTACCTCCTGTGCCTGATCTCCATGAAGAAGAGCAACGCAGCTGCGCAACCTCTATGAAAATATTTAAAGGTCGATAATCACCCAAACCACTCTTTCTTTTCTTCAGGTGGCCGTGGTGGGAGGCTTGCGTGCTTCTGTGATCCCCAAGTATATGCCAGACAGGTCTAGAAGGTATGGCCTTCTCCTCCTCCACACACGTCCCTCTACATCAGTAAATGGTGTGGAATAGGACAACTGGTAGGTCACATTGGTGACACATTGATGGCAGGGGTCAGGATGGGAACTTGACCCCATTGCCCGGTTCCAACGGCGTAGTAGGGACTGTTCAAAAGCAGCCGGAGAGTCCTTTTCGCCGAGGCCAGCCTGTTGCTGGAGGAATCCTGTTGCATGTAAATCCGGGACCTTCCAATTATAGCGGCTGAAGGCACCCCGCAGGGGTTTAGGCGGTATTGCACTAAATGTTAAGTCCGACATAGATCTAATGACCTCCTAGCTAGGTATCATACGTAAATGTACTCCTCTGCATAAAAAAAAATGTCTACAGTTGGAAATATTATGTAAAGTCATCTGGCATTGCATCTGGTCTGAGCATACAGTCGCGTGCACCAACGGGAAATACTAGTGTTACAACTTATAAAAGTTGACCAGGTATGTACTAGTTACAAAAGTTGACATTCTTACTCAAATACTTCCAAATAACAAATAGCTGAGGCGTTATAGGAGGATCATTGAGCAAAATCTGAGGATCGCATTCTGTAGATGGTTTGTAACTCAGAAAAGACTACAGATTATGAATCTGGATGTTTCCGGGAGGCTTCTTGGTCCAATTTATTTTTATTCCCACACAGGGGACACATAATCTGTGGTCTTTACTGAGTTCAAACTTCAAAACCGTCTCCGGAATACGGTCCACACATTTGGCATACTCAACGTGCGCCTGCACTAAAAAGAAAAAACATTTTATCTTTCTACAGTGATCCAAATCTGTGCCAAATTCTGAATAAATTCAGTAATTTTTTGCGTCAAAGAAAATAAAAACTTTCTCATTTATCATATTAGTAGGATTAAGCGAAATGAAACCAAACCTACTGGTACTTTTAAGTGATAACTTGTGACCATATATTTGACCGATTAACATAACAACCCAGAGACTAACAGTACAGTTATAACATAAAACTGATAAGTTGTATAGAGTTTTTGAAATCGTCGATGCCAAATGGCAAATACTAATCAACTTCACACGGTAGCAAGAAGAAAAATGTACAAACACACATACACTCGAAAAACATTACCTTGTAGTCGGTAAAGAGGTCACAAGTTTGAACAATGAAACCTACTTTTCTACGAGACTCTTTATCAAATATGTTTTTAATTTGATCACATCAATTTACGTTAACAGTAATATATCCGCACCTAGAAGACAAAACTACTAACAGTAAATTGTTAAACAGTTATTGTAGAAAGTTTAAAGCTTCGTTCCCATACATTGTTTTTTGATTTTGTCTCAATTCTAATATAATATATATAAAATCTCGTATCAAAGTGTTTGTTATACACGAAACCGCTGTACCTATTGTCATAAAATTTTCTATGAGTATTCGGTAGCTAAATCTATACATATAATAAAACAATTATAATCGTGTGCCTGTACATTACCTACGAAAAACTAATAGGGGCGATGATTAAATAGTATTAGAACACTTTTCAATGTTTTTTTTTTTGTATGTCTGTTTGTCCGTTTGTCTGTTGTCTGTTTGTCCAGGCTGATCTCGGAAACTACTGGACGGATTCGAATGAAAGTTTTGTGGTGTATAGATACTAAGCCTGGTTGACATCAAAAATTTTGGCACACTGCAAGCAAACAGTAACAAATCACTTTGATTATAATATTACTGCGCTACGCGAACGAAGTCGCGGGCACCAGCTATAGCCATAAGTTATATTATTGAAGTAAAACTTCATTACGCGCCCTTGAATTGGAGAGTAAGCTAATGAATGCGTGACGAGAGCGTTACGAAAAGCGTGATCAGGCGAGGTGAACGGAAGTTGAGAGGAAGATATTATGATGTTATCCTAATTC
>LUGF01053824.1:448216-459732 GCA_001625245.1 Calycopis cecrops
GTGTCAAAGTGTTTGTTATACACGAAACCGCTATACCTATTGTCATAAAATTTTCTGTGAGTATTCGGTAGCTAAATCTATACATATAATAAAACAATTATAACCATGTGCCTATACATTACCTACGAAAAACTAATATGGGCGATGATAAAATAGTATTAGAACACTTTTCAATGTTTTATATTTTTTGTCTGTCTGTTTGTCCAGGCTAATCTCGGAAACTACTGGACGGATTCGAATGAAAGTTTTTGTGGTGTATAGATACTAAGCCTGGTTGACATCAAAAATTTCGGCTCACTGCACTGCAAGCAAACAATAACAAATCACTTTGATTATAATATTACTACGCAACGCAAACGAAGTCGCGGGCACCAGCTAGTAAGCCATAAATTATATTATTGAAGCAAAACTTCATTACGCGCGCTTGACTTGAAGAGTAAGCTGATGAATGCGTGACGAGAGCGTTACGAAAAGTGTGATCGGGCGAGGCGAACAGAAGTTGAGGGGAAGATATGATGTTATCCTAATTCGGCTACGGCGGCCGTCTCTGTAGAGACGAGCCATCTGCGCAGGACATATTATAGTGCACAAGTGTGCTCGCAAACACAAGTGCACTCTCTTTTCTTTTTTTTGTATTTTTTTTTTTATGCTAAGACAGAAGGTCAGTGCAGCTTCATCGATTTGAGAGGCGAGCACACTGGGGAGCTCAAGCCCCTGTATTTGTGGTCGATGGGGGGGCAGACCCCCCCTTCTTTCCCAGCTACTGGGAGAAGGTAAACCGGACTATTGCGATTAATAGGTTATTATATACTATTATTATCTTGGCCGAGGACAGCGGGTGTCCTCCTCTCCCCACCTCTAAAGGAGGGGAGCAGCTCACGCGCGGCAGCTAAAAACTGGCCGACACGGGTCATGAGCTAGAAGAGCTCTATGAGCTATCATGACTGGGGGGCCCGGACCCCCCTTCCACCACTGGCGGGTGGTACGACTCGCGCGCGGTTGTCGTGGTTAACCTAACCGGTTCGGCGGTTTGATTTGAGCTCTGTAAAAGGGCACTGTCATTATTCCCTGAGACTGAACTAACATTGTCGTTCTGGCTATTCGGAGCCGAACGTGTGTGCTGTTGTCTGTCAGGGTGTAACTCTATTCTATTATTCTCTTTTCTATTATTCTCAGAAGACAACAAAGTATACCTACAAGGGTTCCTAGCTTCTATTTAGGCACGGAACCCAAAATATGTCATCAACATACCACCCTACATGCCCTTAAACTGTAACATGTAATTTTGTTACGGAAGCAGTGGACAGTTATTAACTGTTAGCCAAAAATACGAAACCAGAGGGCGGGGTCGAAGATGGTGGCGCAACCATGTAGGTCGCGGTAGTAATAACATTATTGCATTGCACCAAAACTGGGCCGGCATGACTGAGTACTATTGGATATGAAACCAAAGTGAAGATACCTTGTGCGTGGTAGGAGGTAGTGCTATTTGGGCCCTGTTGCTTACAGACGCAGGGGTTTAGTCGGTAGGGGCGTACCACTACACGCCCAACCCGACACAGGCCCGGGAGCTACCCAGGCTCCCCGGTATCGTGCGAAAATGCATTCCCCTGCGTCAAAAAAAAAAAAAAAAGGAGGTAGTGCTATGCTGCTTTGTAGTCGAATTGGGCTGGCACTACCGGGGTATCCTCTACCTCGATTTTTCGCTCCTATCCTCCTAGCGCCCAGGGAATAAAAATTGAATCCTATGTAAAATGCCCACTGTCCTTTTTAAATGACAAATACTCATTTTTAATTATGGTAAATTGTCAAAGATAGCCATACAATAGAACAAAATGCACGATAAGTAGGAAATTTTAAAATTGAAATGATTCAAAATTGTTGTCATTTTTAAGGAACAGTGGGCGTTTATATGACGGTGCGTTAAAAGTGTTGGTTTTTGTTGTACCTTATCTTTACATCTAATGTTGATTAATTATTAAATCTGCAATAAATAGATGGAAATTTCAGTGCCGAATTGATTCGAATGTCATATCAAACGTTTAAATGACTAGACAAAAGAGTGAAAAATTTCATAAACCTCAATATTACTCTTTTAATACTCAAAAATAAATTTAAAAAATATATAGAAATACATTACTTAGGAATAGAAATACATTACAGTACTTAATGCATAAGACATCCATGACCTAGGCGGGATTCAAAATCGAATGAGCTATAGTTTAACATCGGAGCAACCAACGTTACTACTGCGCTTCTATGTACTGCGCTAACCGGTCATAAAATATGTAATTAAAATGATAGTAATGAAGTATTTGTACATATATTTCAACACTGCTATCGCCAACGTCCATACCACGTTGAATACACCGGTTCTCGTCCGATCACCGAAGTTAAGCAACGTCGGGCGCGGTTAGTACTTGGATGGGTGACCGCCTGGGAATACCGCGTGATGTTGGCTTTTTGCAATTTTTCGGACACTTTTTTATATGGTTACAAATTTTAAGTGATCTCATAGTTCAGATCTTTATTAATTGCAGAGTTTGTTGCGACACACCTCAGTCGCTTTGATTATATTTTGTTATTAAAGGAACAGCTAACCATCACTCATACGGGCATCAGGTGACCTGGAATCAGCTGCAATGAAACAAATGTACTATTTTTTTTTGAACGAGGCAGCAAATACTACTGAATATTTCACACACCAAAGTATCATCGTACCAGGAATAAAAACCAGTCAAACACGAGTCGGTCTCGCACACCGAGGGTTCCGCACCAATAACAGGTTGCATACATCACAACAATAAGTTGACAAAAGTAGTAAGTATTAGAGGTAGTAACATAGCATGCATGCATGTAGCCAACGGCACGACCGGTTAGGACCTCTCGCTTGCACGTTACCGGCGTAAAGTGACAGTTGCACTGTCGCGTTTCGTGCGTTATGTAAGTAGCCGGTGGCCCATCGAGGGGGAGCAGGAAGGAGGGCAACGCATCTGTATAACATAGTCTACAATCTCATTAGGCACAGAAAGAATATTTTTTTCATGGTATAGGAGGGCAAACGAGCAGTCGAAGCCATTTTCATGACTACCCATGCCCATAGACATCCGCATAGGCCATAGAGGCTATACAGATGCGCTGCCCTTCTTTGTCCTTGCACCTTGAAGTTAAAACAAACAAAAAGTACAGCATATTTATTCGCTTCTAGGCGATCACCTGTGGATTTATTTAAAGAAATTTAGCAAGTAATAACAACTTAGGGTACAAATAAAGCAATAAAAAAAATGCCAACTACTTAGTTGAGTTTAGTCCAGTGTAGGGAGTGTTCGCAAACATAGTTGCGGTAAGTTGTAATGCTCATACCTGCTTTGGTTTGCATTTCACAGATTTTTTATTTACACCGTTGTACGAGATTCCATTCCTGTAGTATTCAAGCAGATTTAATTTTTAGTGTATTTGCTTCATTGCATGAGAGGGCGGTACGACGGGCAAGTCAGGTGTAATACCAGTATTGGTGATGAGTTGTCTGTTCCTTAGATAAAAAAAATACAACTATGGCGAGTGGCTACGTAATGTCTAGTATATTATATACTAATATATTTTTTTAAGATATAGAACTGAACTACGAGGCGTCTAAAAATTCGTCCAAACCGAATATTATCTATTATGTTATATTTATTTAACAAAAGTGAAATGTTGTTAAATAATTAAGTTGTATTAGCATTCGTAAAAGTAGCAAAAAAGTAGCAAAAAGCCAACATCACGCGGTATTCCCAGGCGGTCACCCATCCAAGTACTAACTGCGCCCGACGTTGCTTAACTTCGGTGATCGGACGAGAACCGGTGTATTCAACGTGGTATGGACGTTGGCGATAGCTAAATCGAAAATTATGTATTTATGCATGTCGAAATCATAATTGTAAATACGTAAGTTCGTTATAGGTACATTTTTTTTTTTTCTTTTAAAAGTATCAATGTACACTTAGATAGCCTATCTCCTGCCACTCGCATCCTACTCAAGAAAAGATTTCAATCCAAAATCGTAATATTTTCTACATTTTTGTATTTAATTTACTATAAGAACAGTATTTAAAACCTACAAGACGATACTAATACAGTAATAAGCATATTAAGTTCTAGATTCAAAAATAAACATTCTGAGAAGTAAATTAAATCTTCATACATAGAATTTGTTCCATTGCAAAGGAAGCATTCGTACTTGACTAAGAGCCGATTTTTCAATCCTCAGATAAAAGATAACCCTGGGAATAAACTATCTCTATTTCATTTTTTATTTCGTGTTTAATTGCGATGGGTATAATTTATTCCTAGGGTTAATTTTTATCTGACTATTGAAAAACCGGCCCTAAGAAACAAAAAGATATTTTATTTGCGACTTAGAAAAAAAACATTAAATTAAAAGCGCCATCTATGAGCATATTTGAATACTTTGTCTGAGGAATATTTGTCTCTCGACACATATAGATGACGCATTTCACTGAACAACAACTCTAAATTAGGTCAGAAAATTTGTGAGTTTTCTATAAATTCAATTCTAACATATTTAAAAGTGAGTTATTATTTTATATCCAAGATGTTTCTCTCTATATGATACGTAAATATTTATCATCATCGTAATCAAAGTGACATCTAGTGGATTATGTACTAACTTCGTAGTTTCTGTATTACTTACTAGTTTGTGTATTATAGTATAGATGGCAGGGCATGTTCTCAAATTATAAGTGTCTATAAAAAGTTTTCATTACGAATATTTATCATATTATTAGCTTATATTTTACTAGCTCTTACCCGCGACTTTGTTCGCGCGGTAAAAAAAAAATATTTTTTCATAATATTTTTGGCACTTTTCAGTCCTTCAACTATCTCCATGCTAAATATCACATCGATCCATTGATCCGATTTGATGTGAAAGAAGGACAAACAAACGTACAAACATACTTTCGAATTAATAATATTAATATGG
The DNA here is from genome assembly GCA_001625245.1 of Calycopis cecrops. Lineage (NCBI taxonomy): Eukaryota > Metazoa > Arthropoda > Insecta > Lepidoptera > Lycaenidae > Calycopis > Calycopis cecrops. The sequence goes on from LUGF01053824.1 coordinate 453,201, forward strand.
ATTTATAAATAGCAGCATTTAGCGTCGAGGCTTGGTCATAATCTACGAAAGCAAGCAAAATAAAAATTATGTTAGTAACCTTTTACATTATTTCTAGGTGTAGCAAAGGTAGTTTATAAAGAACAATAAGATTATTATTTAGTGCTAATTAAATAAAAATAGAAAGAGAAATAAAATTTCCCGCCGTTTCGTTCAATACAGTCTCTATAGAATAAAATTCGTTCAATACAGTCTCTATAGAATAAAATGGCGAAAATTTTATTTTCCTTTCTTGAAACGTTATATCGATGGACGTGAAAGGTCAAAGAGATAAGTGACTTTTTGATTTTATTTACCCACCTCACGCTCACGTAACACCGCAGTAAATTGACAGCCAGTGTCGTGCGGGTTTCGAGTTTCCGGTGGCCCATTAGAGAGGAAACGAGGTCCACGCATTTGCACACCAGTTAGGTATACTGATTTTTTGGAAGTTTTGGAAATGGACGTTTTTGGATGTCTGTATGACTCATCACTCACTGCTCATTCATCCCCCTTCCATATAACATTTCTACTTATTAGCTATCCTTTTCACACGAAATATATCTGAGTTAACAATATTATCCACTTACCACTGGACTTGGGGTTCAATTTAATTATATTATGTTTATTTTTTTTAATTCCGTCTTGGGAAACAATACAATTTCTACAATGCAATTTGCAACCACGTCGGAGAAAATAGATTTTATTTAAAGTGTTGTTACTGTATTTCATTTACAAGAGGTAGTGCCATTCTACTTTGCAGCCGAATTCGGAAAGATTCTCGCTCAAGCCGTACCCTTTGAAAGTATATTGGTTGGTTTTTGTTTTCCTGTCGATGTACTTATCCATAAACACTGTCCGTTTGTCTGTCTTATCGTATCAATTACTGCTCAGGCATATCGCAGATAGGGCCGGTATTCAAAACACGCTCTCGGCAGTTCGTGATGGCGAAAGTAGGATAGCTAAGGTCGCTCTGCAAAAACGTTTCGCTTGCATCTACAATTTCGAACGATTTTGTGGTTAGGCTTAGGGTTTTGTGATTCATCTAGAATCTAGCTAACGTATGTTACAGTATATTGTAGAAATCGATGAAAAGAAATTATGGTACTTACGCAAAATGTCTTTGAAAAAAATTAAAAATAATATACTGTTCTATTGTCTGTAAAATGAATATAATGTAAAAATAACAGTAAAATAATTTAAAGATATAATTATTTTTTTGTTAGGTTTCAAAAAGCCGATGCATCGTTCATTCCTTTGAGAAATATGTATGTGTCAGTATCAAGTTGTTTCTAATAAAATACTTATTATAAGTGCGAAAGTTTTTAAATATCTTTCAATAGTACAAAAACGTGTTACTTTATAGCATTTAGATGAAATTTGGCCCAGACCGAAGGATCTGGGCTGGCATAAAAACTACAATGAATATAATTTGTGCGTACAAACAAACAAAGAAACTTCAGCTTTATATTATTATTAGTATCTAAGATAGATTCCTTCAATCCAAAGCAATTCACGGATTTCATTGAATTGGAATAATTACAATTTTGAATAACGTAGAAAGATTTAGTGTAAAATGAATTAATTAGTTATGTAAGTAATGAATGATTCCAGAGAAAAAAAATACCAGCCACAGCCATTAATACTATTTCTCACCTCGAGTAACGCTGCAGACTCTTCGAAGCGCCTACTCTTCTGTTCATCCTCGAAATACATCTTTCCATTCGCACGCAGCTCATTCTCTTCTTCAGATCCCTGAAATCTCCTGTTCTTCTGAATTCTTGATTCTATTGATCTCCAATTTGCTTTAAGCATGGATACATATTGCTATTATTGTCCGTCCCGGCGAAAAAAACTGTGGTATCTTGAACTGTATAGAAATTGGTTTTCGTTTACTCTTTTTATACTTTTTCTATCTTTTTTTAGTTCTCAAAGTTTTCAATTATAATTTATTTTATCGAAATCTGTAGGTATTTATTAATTTAAAATTATGTCCTCTTCACATACAATATTTTCTTTACAAGTGCATGATTCTTACATTGTCTGAGCACTTTTTATGAATGTGTTTCTTTATTCTTCTATTTTATCTTTTCATATCTGTTTATTCTTAGATCATCTTTTACATGTCAGTTTCCACGGATATTAACAAGGCCTTCGACACAATGGCGTCCGAGAGTTGTCATTCTGCTAACGAGTTGCCTGCAATATAATATGTTATTAGATTGTTATTTTCACTTTCATCTACGTAATAATGCGACATTATGTAGTTACGTCTCACGAGATTATAAGTGCTGTTTGAGATTTATCGCATGATTTCTTCACATGAAACTTTATTAGTTTGTTGACTGAGAAGTTAAGTTTCGTTACTAGCGGACGCAACATCGTTTACGTGAATCCATTTTACAGTAGTCGGTTTAAAAGTAGTATTTAATCTGCCTCGTTAAATGGACTAACTAATACTGAAATCATTTTCCAACTTGGAGCAATAGTTCCAGATACTAGCGTGTTCAAACAAACAAACAAACTCTTCAGCTATTCTTATTATAGATAAACAGCGAAGGATCAAGCTCTGGCGGGGTCCGGGGCTGGAAGTCCTGGAGCTGTGACGGGGTCCCTTTCATTTCATGATCGTAAGGCCCCTTAAGACTTACCTTGACCCAGCGCTAGTAAACCACGGTGTACTTTAAAATAGTAGGTATTGAACAGGTAAAACGAGAATCTTATTTTTAGGAGATCACTACCTCCCTTACAACTAAAGTGTTATTGCTTCATTGTAGCGGTAACGTGGCGGATCCAGGGAATTCCTCTCACAAGTGTTAGAGACCTCCTGACACAAGTATTGTTCTATTCAGTAAGAGGTAGCGCCACACTGCATGCTTGCATGCAGCCGTTTCGTTAGGTGTGTAAGTAGCCGGTGGTCCTTGGATGTGGGAGGAGAAAGGGGGGCAGCGCATCTGTACAGCCTCTATGCGGATGTCTGTGGGCGTTCGCGTCAGTCTCGTTTGCCTTCCTATACCACAAAAAATATACTATTAGATCTCATCCTTGGTCTGAGTTTATTGTAAACATTTTTTGGAAATAAACATTATTAATAATATACTGAAGTGAAGGCTGTGCTGTCGCGTTTCGTGCGGTTTGTAATCTAGTGGCTACTGGGGGAAGAAAGGGCTACGACCTCATAATCTTGAAGCAGAGGTACATGGCCGTTGGCAGCCACTAAAATGTTCGCACTGATTGTTTGCTCTCGGATTGATTGTTATGTAAACTTTAGTTTTTTAGAGTATAAACCCTAAAATACTAAAGTTTACATATTATTGGAATAAAACCTCCATAGCGGCATTCAGTCAGGGAAGGTCATAAGCTGTCAATAGTCCTGATGTCACAAAGTAAAGCGTCCACTACACTACTCGCTTCGATGCTTCGTCGAATAGCACCCCGAAGTATAAAGTGCGTGTCCACTCGGAAAACCTTGCGAAGAACCTTCGAGTCCTTGTACTCTGGCGCAAAACACCGACAACAAATGGAAGTCGCCCGAGGCGAGGTAAAGTTGGACGAAGTAAGAACTCTCCACACTCTCGTCTTCGCATAGCGGTCAACTACGCGAGTAGTGTAGTCGAACCTTTATAAAAAGTAGTTGAAGATTTACAACAATTATTTATCTACAGCGGTCAACTAAGCGAGTAGTGTAGTCGAGCCTTTATAAAAAGTACTTGAAGATTTACAACAATTATTTATCTACAGCGGTCAACTAAGCGAGTAGTGTAGTCGAGCCTTTATAAAAAGTACTTGAAGATTTACGACAATTATATATCTACAGCGGTCAACTAAGCGAGTAGTGTAGTCGAGCCTTTATAAAAAGTACTTGAAGATTTACAACAATTATTTAGCTACAGCGGTCAACTAAGGGAGTAGTGTAGTCAAGCCTTTATAAAAAGTACTTGAAGATTTACAACAATTATTTAGCTACAGCGGTCAACTAAGCGAGTAGTGTAGTCGAGCCTTTATAAAAAGTACTTGAAGATTTACAACAATTATTTATCTACAGCGGTCAACTAAGCGAGTAGTGTAGTCGAGCCTTTATAAAAAGTACTTGAAGATTTACAACAATTATTTAGCTACAGCGGTCAACTAAGGGAGTAGTGTAGTCAAGCCTTTATAAAAAGTACTTGAAGATTTACAACAATTATTTAGCTACTTAAACTGTGGTACTGCTTACCTATACCGTATCTAGTAGCGATTTCGCGTAGTAGCGAGTAGATGGAGCGTGCATGAAACAAAGCACAATAACTGTCTAAACGCGCGCCATGGTGTTACATTTAGCAATTAATTTGCTAAATACAATGGCAGAGAATTACATGTTGCTTGTACCTATTTGCTATGTTATATACTTCATATTAAAACATTAATCACTATTTGATCATAAGAAGATCATCGTAAACACGTTAAAGAATTCTGTTTATTTCAAGCTTAATTTTGTTTCTGCTATTTGTAATTGAAAAAGCTTTTATCTATCTATTTGACAGTTGCACAGTAAGTAGAACCTACAGCTGTTTTGTTAATTTTAGTAGACTAAAGTTGAACCTTTATCTATACATACCCAATAAAGTTATGTACAATTGTAATCTAAGGTGAAGGTTATTTTATTATATATTCATTATGTAAACTCATTTCATTACGTTCGTTGGTACGACCGCAGCCACAGGCGGCTCAAGCGGAAGATCGGCGCTGACATATTATGCCAGCAAACGCCGTTTGAGACCAATTTACACCCATCTTATTTATGATGTTCCTTGAAAATTGTCTGTTAATAATTGGGATATGCAAATAAACTTATTCTTTCTTTCTTTCTTTCTAACGACTAAATCTAACTCACAGCTGAGCCGCACAAGTTCCGCGACTATAACCTGTGTTCTCCCGCCGCGCCGGTCACGAGCCGCATCGGAAGCGTACATTTTCCGTATTACTACACAGGGTGATTGTTTTGAGATTCACTTTTAATAACGTTCACATCCAGGCCACCGACCGCACGACCGTCACGAACTTGCGCAGAGAACACTTCTCATTAGGCTTTCATCGTTATTGGTTATAAATAAAAATACGTTTGTCTGTATGTCTGTTAACGAATCGTTAACGATGGAACTTGATCATGTGATGATCCTTAGCCCATCAACGTTTCCGAGTTAGGATTTTTTCAACCCCTACGGGAGTGAAATGAGGTGGTGAAATTTATTAATTATGTGACGCGGTTGGTTATAAATGTCTCTAATGAAAACTTTTAACACGCGCAGTATTAAAATAACCAGTAGATATTTAATTATAATAAAATACACGGTACACATTTTAATAACTACCTACGCCCATAGACATCCGCACATAGGCTATATGGATGCGTTGCCATCACTCCTCCCATCCTCCTCCCTCCTGGGCCACCGGCCACTTACACGCCGCACTATGTCTTAGCATTCAGTAAAATATGGCTATGTTTATCAATAGGCAAATAAAAGTTTAAAATCAATAATCATAGTCATGATGTTAAAGAAACAAATAAATTGTTAAACTAGCTACTATAAAAGAAAAAAAAGTTCGTGCTTTAGACCACACAACTGAAATAAAACTTAATTATTGATAAATTCATTACCGTACTTACAATGATATAACATGTCATATGATAAATATTTTACAAAAAAGTTTCACTTAAATCGAATTTGAATTTTGAATTTGATTGACAACTTCTATTGGCCTCTACCTATGTGTGATTTTTGTAACGCCCTCGCCAGCTTACTCCCCAAGGACCCCAAGTCAAGCTCGCGTATAGAAGTTTTACTTCAAAAACCTGGCGGTATCGCCCGCGCAAACCCTGTCCCACTGGAAATAATTTCATTTTGGGACCAGTATTTTTGTTATTACCGATAGTATGTGGCAAATCAGTTCAGCTTTATGCGAAAGGATAACAAACATACATACAAACTCTCTCATGTCATATGTAAGTAGGATTATTTCACAAAGATTTTCTTGAAGAAACGCTAGATGGCGGTGATATCAGTACTTACCAACTCAGGCCAGATCCGGCTGCAATGCAGCTGGGCTCTAGTGGCCCGTGGAAGGGGGAAGAGGGAGGAGGGAGGGAAACAAATCTCTATGCAGATGTCTGTAGGAGTCTGTAGTCTCGAAAATGACTTCTACTGCTCGTTTGCTCTCTTATGCTATTAAAAAAATAGTTTGCACAAAATTATCTAAACACGTCTTATTGAATAATAGTATCTGTCGACACAATGTTAGTCTAGTGTTCACGCACATACACCTAGTTAACGTCAACGTCGGGCAAACCGGTTTATCGGTACCGCGAGTGTGACAGCCGACGGGATTTGTCGCGAACACTCGCCCTCCGTAATTCGTAATATGTAACTTGTAAGACTGTCTCAATAAACTTTGTAAAAGGGGTCCAAGGAGTTTCATTCCAAACATTGGTGCCGTGACCAGGATATTTATATATTATTAGAAAAGGAGACAGCAA
>LUGF01053824.1:463939-474890 GCA_001625245.1 Calycopis cecrops
TGTGACAGCCGACGGGATTTGTCGCGAACACTCGCCCTCCGTAATTCGTATATGTAACTTGTAAGACTGTCTCAATAAACTTTGTAAAAGGGGTCCAAGGAGTTTCATTCCAAACATCTAGCCTCGTGCTAAGTATCGTAAGGACTTGTGTGACAGGTACTAGACAACGGGACATATTATTTAACAAGCTTCCGCCCGCGACTCCGTCCGCGCGGATGTCGGTCTTCGCGTAGATGGATTATTTTTTTTTCTATACGTATTTTTCCAGGATAAAAAGTATCTCATTTTATGCCCAGCATAATAAGGTACAATTATACCAAGTTTCATCGAAATCGAACCGTTAGTTTTCACGTGATGCCTGAACATACAGACAGACAGACAGACAGACAGACGAAAATTTTTTTAATCGCATATTTGGGTTTGGCATCGATCCAGTAACACCCCCTACTATTTATTTTTTCAATATTTTCAATGTACAGAATTGATCCTTCTACAGATTTATTATAATATTATGTAGGCATAGATAATGTTTTTATGAATTCAAAAAAAAAATATTTTTAGTATAGAAATATATATCTACTAATACTGTATGTATAAGTAGATATGTATTTGTAACATCCATGACCTAGGCGGGATTCGAACCCGCGACGCCTGGCGCAACACGCTCCGCTTATCCGAGCTACTACCACTGCGCCGGTCGGCAGTCGAACACTTTCACATATGCCTACATCACTAGTGACGATTTAATTACCGATTCATCGCTACGATTTCGGTGACGTAATGAGTTCAAACAATAGACGATTTAGAGTTTTACCGATTTGCACGGTAACTCCGGTTAATTGCCTCGTTAGACGAAAGTAAAAGCTCGAATCAATAAGTAAAAAGAACCGTACAACCGTAAGAATTGAAATTACGTGAGTATCCATAATACTTGTATTTTGACTTGACTACCTGTTTTTGGATGATCAAATTTTTTTAGGGTTCCGTATCCAAAAGGTAATTTGCTGATCCTTCCGTCTGTCCTGTGGCATAGCGTCCTCTGGCGGGGCCCCGTATAAGAATTGGTTTGGGGCCCCTTTGGGAAGAGTTCATTAATTTTCACTTACGCACATTGGGAGTTCCTGTTCGAGGAGCCCGTACAGTTCATACGGCAGATACAGCGGTCGCTAGGCCCCTGCGTCTATCACCAGGTTGTTTTGCATGAAGTGCGATAGCTTGACTACGGCGGCCATCTCTATAGAAGCCAGCCTTTATGGTTTGTGCGCAGACACAAGTGCACTCTCAGTATCCACATAGCAAGATATGAATGACTTTAAAGTGTTCAAACGCAGGACGTCCGGCTCCCCCCCCTCATCCCTGAAGATGCTTCAGGGATGGCGCCTCTGTGATCTCCAAGGCTATGCCGGACAGGGCTGCCCATACCGTACAGGTTCGGACCAGAGGCCAGACAAAGAGCAGCGCAGCTAAGGAGTCCTTCATCCGTCTCAATCGGCAGACGGTGGCGTGGATTGAGATGAGTGGCGGGTCCGATTTCGGAAACAGATGTGTCGGCGTGATGTTGTGTTGTTGCAATACGGGGGCCAGGGGTTAGGATGGGAGCCTGACTCCATCACAAAGAGTTTCCCAGCGTAAACATAAAAAAGGACTTCTTGCTTAGAATTAACTTTAATGGACAAATACGTATCTTGATTCATTAATTAATATACTTTTTAATGTATTTCCACTTTTTATTTATTTAAATTACATAAACTAACTGGTTTCGATGACTCAACATAGGAGAGTTGTGGAAACCGGTCGTGTTTAATGTAAAATAAATTATTAATATTATTTATTAAGATAATATTATGAATGTCCATTAAAACGTGACAACACATTTCATCTACTTTATGAATGTTATAAATTGAATAATCTGAATACCTCTAGTGCGTTCGACCCGGAACGACGTATTTTTGTTTAACTTAGCAGGTCTAATCTAATATATTATTATTTATCTAGTAACAAATTAGGTGAGAAATGCCAGGAGTACTGGCATGCACAGATTACGTGACTTAGGTTTCCTAGAATAGCTGTCTTCTTATTTATTTTTTTTATTATTTTTTCTGTGAGTTCTGTTGCTTTTTATTTTGCAACAATCTTTGTATCTTTTGTTTTTTATTCTAGACTGTTTTTTTTCGCTTTATTTGTAGCTGAATTAAGGCAGCGCGATCGCGCAGGTACCTCTCGGGCGAACCTGATATTGCTGTAGTGACAGCTATGCTGTCGTGATTCGTGCAGCTTGGGAGTTTTCCGTGGCCCAAAGTGGAGAAAAAGGAAGGCAGGAAATAGGTATGCATAAAAATTTGTCGCGTCTGTCGGTACCTAGTCGCCAAATAAAAGCCAACAGACTGCTCATTTTGCTCCTTATATTAAAAAAAATCTGTATCTGCAAGTACTTGGAAGAAAGTATGCTAAGAGGCTAACGGACTGCTCATCGGTACCCTATAAACTAAACAAGCGGAACCCGATTAAACGGAAACGACGCGACGCCGGAAGCTGCGTCTTATAAAGAAGAGAAATCCTCTTTACGTCTTGTTATAAGACATAAAGAGCGGGTGAGATCCCTCGACAACTTCACGGGCTCAACCGGTTTGAGCTGGATTGGAGCGTTCGGGTATAACGTAACGCGATTTTGGTCTCGTCAAACGTTACGATATATTACAGGGACGGGACGGGGGTCAAACAACGTGCTACGTAACAATGCTTTTTTAAATAAAAAAAATAGTATCCCAAGTTGATAAACATTTTTGGCTCAATTTAAGTAATAAAACCGGTCAAGTGTGAGTCGGACTCGCGCACGAAGGGTTCCGTGCCATTATCTACGAAAACCGGAGCTTATCTTTTGTATGGGAGCAAAAAAATCACGTGTTTGCATAGGGGTCCCCTTAAATATTCATATTATTTAATTTTTTAGTATTTGTTGTTATAGCGGCAACAGAAATACACCATCTGTGAAAATTTCAACTGTCTAACTATTTGTCATGAGATACAGCCTGGTGACAGACGGACGGACAAACAGACGGACGGACATCGGAGCCTTAGTAATAGGGTCCCGTTTTTACTCTTTGGGTACGGAACCCTAAAAATGTGCTGAGTCGATGTTACGTAACGTTTTGGGGAGCGCAGGGAGGGTACACAACAACGTTACGGCGCGTTACATGGGAGGGGGGGGGATGTGGTGTACAAAAATCTTCCAAAATTGCGTGACGTAATACTTGAACGCTCCCTAAATTTAGACGGTGGCCAAACGAGCGGTTACGTCATCTAATGGTATACCATTACCGGCGCCCGAAGATATGTAGCGCCCATAAGCCATAGATTTAGTAAATGACTATTAAATGATCTACGCCATAAGCACGTCCGTTGTTATATCATTACCATTATGTTACATATTACCATTTACCATGTTATATATTACCATTTGGTGACTACCGACATCCATTAAGATCCACACGGTTGCGATACTACTCACAGTCACTTCACGAAACGCGGGAGGTACCTCTCCAGTTCTACTTCAACGGTCAACTTCGTTCACTTCACTACACCGTCTACCCGTCCCCTCTAACCTACCGCGTAACTTCGGAGTAATGGGTATTACTATATAAGTATGTTAGTTTTTTTGCAAATAATTCCTAGTGAACGGATTTTGATAAAATTTAATGGATCGTTTTTACGATTTTTGTTATAAAGATTATGCAATAAATTACATGATTATCCTACAAATATTATAAATGTGAAAGTTTGTATGTTTGTTTGTTACGCCTTCACGCAAAAACTGCTAAAACGATTTTCATGATATTTGGCACGCACATAGAGAGTAACTTGGATTAACACATAGGAAAGATTTTATCCCGAAAAAATGTTCCTATGGGATGCCATGGGATGATTTTCTAATTTCCACGGGATCGAAACTTACGCGGGTGAAACCGCGGGGCGCAGCTAGTTTAGCATAATGTTATCCACCATGTTTTCTCCGTCATCCGCCTCAGACACCACATAACACTTGTTTACTTGTCTCCGGCGCCACAGAACCGTAACCGGGATCTTTTTTGTGTCTCATGAGAAAGCACGGGTACAATAGGGGAACGGCAAAAACAACAGACAACGCATAAAATCAATTCAAAACATTTACCACTAACACCTCTACTAGCTTTGTCCTACTGTTTTACTCTATATTGCTGTAATGTACTGTCGTAGTGGGGCTTGCGTGCATCTATAATCCCAAAGCTAAGCCCGACAGTGATCCTCATTCCCACTGGACAGGCTTGGAGGGAGAGACCAGAGTAAGAGCAGCTCAGCTGGGAGGTCCTCCACCCGTCCCTCTCAATAAGGTCAGGATGGGACCTGACTGACCCCATTGTACGATTCCAACGTTGGAGTAGGGACTGTTTATAGGCAGCCGGACCGTCCCCAAGGAGGAGAAGTCTGCCCTTTTCACTAAGGCCAGCCTGTCGCTGGAGGGATCCTGTTGCTTGCAGATCTGGGAACCTCCAAAGCCAGGCATCCAAGGGTTTAGTCGGTAGTGCATCCCCGGTTGCTCTTGCGAGCCCGACACTCTACCCGGTTGGGCTACCCGGACTCCTAGGTAGCGTGCGTAAAGTCATACCCCTGCGTTACTAAAAAAGATTGACTATAAACAGCATAATTACAGTTAAAAATTTAACCTAATCCTTACTAGTCAGTCAACGTCCCGAATTATGGAACAGCAATGTCATAATATTTTCTTTTTCTGTAGAAAGTTGCGTCCAAATTTTGACATTACGTTAACATTAAACTTAATGTAATAAGAATTCGAGATTGCACCGTGAGATTAAGAAAACGGACAGGCGGCGCAACAATGACATCCACAACGTTCGTGAGAAATTGTAAACATGACGAACTCGCAAGATTCAAATCTGACGCAATTAGTATATTATATTAGTGTCAAATGTAAAGGGCCTTCCCTATTCCGACTCACAGGGCTTCTTGTGGCTTCTCTCTTCTCATTATTGTTTATAATGGTCTAAGATCCCGCCTTAGAAGGACCTTCACCGAGCTGGTTAATTTATGAAAAGTATTTTATATTCAATTAAATATGTCAATAAATATATTGTAAATGGATTGACTAAAAAAATTCAGCGCAGAATATGATTAATTACAAACTAAAAGGGAGCGTTTTCGGGTCCCATTATTATTTTTCATAATGTGCAAGGTTGATAAAAGCGAGAGGCAGTAAATGACACCACATATTTAGTGTATCATTTCGAGGCTACACAACAGAAATCTGATCAATCGGAGCGATGGTTTAGGCACAGGAATTTTTAAAGTTTTTTCTCACTACGTACACTGTATCGCAGCTGATCGTCGACTATGGCCGGCCGGGTTCATTCACCCTATGCTCGCTGTAGCCGCCCGGTACAAAGCATGATTACATTTTTTCGCTATTTAACTTGTTTAAAAAGTATTTTCGTATACTTAACGTAAACTTTTTTTGAATAGTTTCGGATTAACTATAGGCAATATAGTATATGTGCTTTATTTTAATGCCTATCGCTTTTATCAACTAATAAAATATGTAAAAGGTTAAAGGCTAGTAAGAGGTAGTGCCACGCTGTATGCTTGCATGCAGCCGAATTGGGCCGGCACGACCGGGGAGGTACCTCTCGCTTACACGAGACCGGCGTGAAGTGACAGCTGTGCTGTCGCGTTTCGTGCGGTGTGTAAGTAGCCGGTGGCCCATGGAGGTGGGTGGAGAAAGGGGGGCAGCGCATCTGTATAGTCTCTACGCAGATGTCCATGGGCGACGGTAGTCATGAAAATGGCTACAACTGCTCGTTTGCCCCCCTATGCCATAAAAAAAATGTCAAATCAACGAGTCGACATATTACATTATTTGCTGACAATAGCATGATTCTATTTACAGAAAATAACTTATCAAGTATGGAATCAAAAATTTATTTTGTAATGACTACTAACAATTTAAAAATAAAACAAAAATAATTAATTTCAAACTTAGGACATACATAGTAAATATTATTAATATAAATTTTTCTTTAATTTCTCTGGTTTGGTTAATAGAAAAATTCCATACCAATCTAAAGTATAAAGCCCGTAGATTATGCAAACGTTAAGTTGACAATTTTTTCCCGCCACAACTCTTGCCTAGGCAGGTATAAAGAGGTAAATCGGTACTAGTAACTCGCATGTAATCCTATTATTAGGATTCTTTATTTGTCTGTCTGTCTGTCTGTCTGTCTGTCTGTCTGTCTGTCTGTCTGTCTGTCTGCCTGTCTATCTCTCATGAGGTGCCTGGTAATATATAGGCGGTTCATGAACCCTGATAGCTAGATAGGAATTTTCACTAACCACGTGTTTCTGTTACCTATCTATATTGGATTGCGCAGACGAGAGATTTTGTCCGCGGCGGAGAAAAAAGTACGCGGACTAAAGTCCTCCGTGTGCGTTGCTTCGCCTAGAGTTCTATTTCTTTCTGGGACTCCCGCGATTAGTCCGGTTTGCTCTCTGCATGTCCTCGGTTGATCGCGGACTCTTTGTACGCGGTACTTTTAATCCCTCGTTTGCGTTACTCCATACAGTTGTAAGCGATGTATTTTAGCGGACAAAAAAGTCCGCGGAGAAAAGTCCCTCGTCTGCGCAGGCCTTAAGTGAGCATTGAACAGATCCAATATGTAAATTGAACAATATCATAAATAACAAAAATAAATAAAATATGATATTTAAATATCACGGAAAAGATGTCTCGCGTTTTAGATGCCTGTTGGTTATCAAAGTAAACAAGCTACCCTGCTACTGAGGAGCACATCCAGGTGAAATAAAGTGTATGACTACATACAAATAGGTGCTTGGCAACGGTATACGAAATGTATAGACTATAGAGTCAGAGTGTGAATTCCGTGTATCTACTATAAATCTTCTGTCGCAGAGAACAGCTGCAATGATACCTACATCAAGCCGGCGAGAACTTGCTAGCAGTTTTTAGAAATATAATATTTTTCTAGTACGTATTAGAGAAAGCAATGCTAGAGTGTTTGAATTAAAATGTTAGTGTCACAACCCTAGGCTAGTTCCGCAATTGCCATGAAATAGGGTATTACAGTTTAAGAGGTAACTAAATGGTAACACAATTTAAAACAAAATATTCAAATATCGCACTAAGTCCTGCGCCTGAAAATGCGGAAAATATTAGATAAAATGTATATAATGGACATAGACACCTCTCCTGTATACTTTAATGAAATTTCATGAAAATCATAGCTTTATCTATACTAATATTATTATCTATATTTTGTTAGTTTGTTTGTTTGAACGCGCTAATCTCTGGAACTAGTGGACCGATTTGAAAAATTATTTCAGTATTAGTTAAATAGTTAGTCCATTTAGCGAGGAAGGCTACATTATAGACTTTTTGACCGACTGCGGTAAAAAAACGGATTCACCTAAACGAAGTTTATTCAGGAATAAACTTGTTCAAGCAAAATGACAGACAGACAGACATGTCATTTTAAAAATTATTTGGGTATAAATAACGTAAAAACAACATATTACCTACTTTCGCTTGAAAAGATCTTGTTGTTTTGCAATCATAGAATTCTTCTTCATTTAATATCATTATATTTTCATCTTTTTAATTAACAAGCCGTTGTCCATCATTTGTAACCAAGAGTTATTTATTTACTATGATAGGTCAATGGGTTTTAATCCTTCTATGGAAGCAATAAAGATTATGAAAGCTGTTAAGTATGATGTATAGTTACTGTTGAGTATGATACTCAATAAATAACCAATAGACAACAGCATAAGTAACGTACAGACAGGTTTATTTGTGGGCGCTTGCAGGGAAGTGACTTCAAAGAAAACATCAAAACAATGGGAGGGACGTAAAATTATAGACTTCCTTTCTACAATTAGCAGCCCCCAAAAAAGGGACAAAAATTACTATAGAAGATAAAATGCATAAAATAAAATTTAGTAAATCATGAAATTCCACGATTTACTAAAATTGTTTCCCAAAAAATATTAAAGTATAATATTAATTCAATAAATCAAAATGGCGCGCTATTTAGGCTCAATGCATCTCGCAGTAAATACAAAATAATACTCACATATAATTCACAAAACACAATTTTTTTCACAGAATTCTCACAGCGTGTGCACGGCTCTGTTTCCCATAGTGTAATGCCTGAGCTCGCGCCATGCTGTGCTGGGACCGTACCACGCCATGGGGTTTTGGACTCTACGGTGTGGGACATAGGGGAGCTCTGTAGCGTGATCCATGGTAAAAGTGAGCGTGTTTTGATCGTTTTAATGAAGCAGTCGAGAAAGCCTAGCGGATTACATTAATGTATGTCCTTTTTGTTTAAACATTTTTTTGTGTATAAACAGTGTTTGTTATGAAAACAATTATTAGGTCTTCTTTTTAAAATGTAGGCAAACGAGCAGTTGGAGCCATTTGACGGCTGTCGTTGCGCATGAACTTCTGCTAGTTATGATGCCTTCTCTTACCCTGCAGTGGGCCAGCGGAAACTCCAGACGCGATATCATAGCACTGTACACTAAATTTAAACTTAGAATTAATGACGACCTAAAGTTTGAATAGTGAAACCTAGGAGCTTCGACGTTTGATTATAGGTAACAAAAAACAAAATAATATCCGAGACCGACGTAAAGTGACAGCTGTGCTGTCGTGTTTCGTGTGTAAGTAGCCGGTGGCCCATGGAGGTGGGAGGAGAAATAAGGGCAGCGCATCTATATAGCCTCTGTGCGGATGTCCATGGGCATTAGTAGCCATGAAAATGGCACCGACTGCTCGTTTGCTCACCTTTGCTCTAAAAAATATGCTTATGAAATATTTTTTACTGTCGTGTTTTACTGGGAAAAATAATTATGATGTACATCTTCTAGGCGTCGGACGAGACACCGACAGCTCATTCAGTTATGTGTTATTCAAGTTACTTTATCGCTCAGCTATGATGGCGTCATTAACTCATGTCAATAGATATTACTTAATGAGTTGTCGTAGCGTTGCACTGGATTAGGACCGGCGCGACTGGGTAAGGACTTGCTGACTAAATATCTGCGTGATGGATGGTTATGCAGTCGTGTTTCGTGCAGTTTGTAAGGGTCCGGATGGCGCAATGGCCGTGATTTTATGTAGATATTTCAGGTATTTGTTAAAACTAGCGATCACGCGAAGATCGATATTCGACCTAAGTGAAACTTTTTGTAAATAAAGACTAAATATCATATGACATATTGTTATGTCATCGTAACTAAGGTAAGCAATTTAAGTAGAATTTTCAACACTTGCAAAAGACACACACGTCAATAGGTAATTACGTGTGTCTTATACTACATTATTAATGTGTCAAATGTAGTCAAACAGTAGTTGTGTAAAGTTTTATTAATTAAATTAAAGTACTCTAAAATCATTACTATTAAAAAAAATTTGCGTTCTCCGCTTCTCTTATGCCCGATTTACACGTATTAAGTAGTTAAGTAGTTAACTAAATTTTAAGTGCTTCATTGCATGCAAACACATAATTTAGTAGCAAGTTGCAACTTAAAATTTAGTTACTACTAAACTAGTGAATTAGAATGATTTCTATTTTTCACTTAAGTTGGTGGGCGGGGCTTGTCACTTGACACATTTGTACAGGCACTAGTTATGTAAAATGGATAATTGTATTGAAGAATAAACCCGTCTGCTTAAATAATGATTTACTCGTCGTGTTTTTCTTGTTCCTTAAATAAAGTGCTACTAGCGTCGCGCCGTACTGATCTCATCTCTATATTAAATTTTTACACACAATCTTGTGGGTTTGGTTATTTCCCTAATGATTTCATCTTCTACTTCGACTACATCACCCAAAATCAATTTAATCACAGAATTTATGATTTTGTTACTATGTTGAATGTGCGTCTGGAGTGAACTAATGAGCTTAACTACTTAAATACGTTTGGACGTATGCAACGCAATTAAGTACTTAAAGGTAAGTTAAAATTTAGTTACCTACTTAATTACTTAATACAAGTAAGTCGGGCATTACACGTAAACTATAAGTGTGCCAAATGTCAGACTCATGAACTCGCACACTTATGAACTCGCAAAGGGAACGTAAACGTATCGCCTCGAACCGTTTAGTATTATTTGTATGAAACTCCATATTGCGACGCAAACTAAAGGGAAAAGTAACGTAATCGCGTCGCCTGGAAAAGCAAAGGCGATACGTTTACGTTCGCTTTCCGAGCTAAGTGCACGGTGACCATAAGGGACTATATTATAATGTGCTGCGCAGGTCAGCCTCTATAATAAAAGCGATATGATAACCACTGGCATGTAACGAGTCCATAATGATGATACATTTCTCTAGGTCTCCCTTACTGAATATTAAGTACCAGCCATTGTTACTTCTACTTCGTGAACTGAATAATGACAGTTCGCTTTCTCAGATATTTTATTCGGACTTGATAGCGAGCAGTAGAGTCACCATGAAGTAAGTATCGGTGCTCTCTTCCTAAAGAGCTGCCCAGTAGGCACCTTAAAGTAAGTACTAAGTATCACTACTCTATACCTACAGCTGGCTCCGAAAGGGCTGCCCTTAGGTTCACAGTCACAGTAGAACCTTGTGAAAAGTACAAAATACTTTTTTTTAAACATCCCTTATGTTTATAAAAAAGTATTTTGTACTTTTCCACAAGGTTTCACAAGGCAAACGAACAGCCGGATGTTTCATGACTACCAACGCTCATTATAGTTTTTTTTTTATTTGTTAGACAAAGGTTTCATTATTGCCTCCCAAATTGTTACGCAGAGTGCCAATCTGTTTCCTACTTCTCTCCTCTACAGTGGGCCACAGGAAACTCACAAGCCGCACGAAAAGTGACAGTACATCAGCCAATTCCCGTTGTCCCCGCA
>LUGF01053824.1:476138-486395 GCA_001625245.1 Calycopis cecrops
AAACATTGCAATTTATAGTTTAAAAAACAATATCCCACATCGATCATATTAATCCATTCACTATAACTCTATTCCGAGGTTTCACGGTTTTATATGCTCCAGGCACTCCACTAAAAGTACTCTAAAATCATTATTATTAAAAAAAATTAGCGTTCTCCGCTTCTCTTATGCCCGATTTACACGTATTAAGTAGTTAAGTAGTTAACTAAATTTTAAGTGCTTCATTGCATGTAAACACATAATTTAATAGCAAGTTGCAACTTGAAATTTAGTTAACTACTAAACTAGTGAATTAGAATGATTTCTTTTTTTCACTTAAGTTGGTGGGCGGGGCTTGTCACTTGACACATTTGGACAGGCAATAGTTAAGTAAAATGGATAATTGTATTGAAGAATAAACCCGGCTGCTTAAATTATGATTTACTCGTCGTGTTTTTCTTGTTCCTTAAATAAAGTGCTACTAGCGCCGCGCCGTACTGATCTCATCTCTATATTAAATTTTTACACACAATCTTGTGGGTTTGGTTATTTCCCTAATGAGTTCATCTTCTACTTCGTCCAAAACATCACCCAAAATCAATTTAATCACAGAATTAATGATTTTGTTACTATGTTGAATGTGCGTCTAGAGTAAACTAATGAGCTTAACTACTTAAATACGTTTGGACATATGCAATGCAATTAAGTACTTTAGGGTAAGTTAAAATTTAGTTACCTACTTAATTACTTAATACGTGTAAATCGGGCATTACACGTAAACTATAAGTGTGCCAAATGTCAGACTCATGAACTCGCACACTTATGAACTCGCAAAGGGAACGTAAGCGTATCGCCTCGAGCCGTTCTGTATTTTTTGTATGAAACTCCATACTGCGACGCAAACTAAAGGGAAAAGAAACGTAATCGCGTCGCCTGGAAAAGCGAAGGCGATACGTTTACGTTCGCTTTCCGAGCTAAGTGTACGGTGACCATAAGGGACTATATTATAATGTTTTTTTTTTTTTTTTACGATATAGGAGGGCAAACGAGCAGCCGGAGCCATTTTCGTGACTACCGACGCCCACAAACATCCGCATAGAGGCTATACAGATGCGCTGCCCTCCTTTCTCCTCCCACCTCCATGGGCCACCGGCTACTTACACACCGCACGAAACGCGACAGCACAGCTGTCACTTTACTCCAGTCTCGTGAAAGCGAGAGGTTCCTCCCCGGTCGTGCCGGCCCAATTCGACTGCATGCAAGCATGCAGTGTGGCACTGCCTCTTACCAAATTTATATTATAATGTGCTGCGCAGGTCAGCCTCTATAATAAAAGCGATATGATAACCACTGGCATGTAACGAGTCCATAATGATGATGCATTTCTCTAGGTCTCTCTTACTGAATATTAAGTACCAGCCATTGTTACTTCTACTTCGTGAACTGAATAATGACAGTTCGCTTTCTCAGACATTTTATTCGGACTTGATGGCGTGCAGTAGAGTCACCATGAGGTAAGTATCGGTGCTCTCTTCCTAAAGGGCTGCCCAGTAGTCACCTTTAAGTAAGTACTAAGTATCACTACTCTATACCTACAGCTGGCTCCGAAAGGGCTGCCCTTAGGTTCACAGTCACAGTAGAACCTTGTGAAAAAGTACAAAATACTTTTTTTTAAACATCCCTTATGTTTATAAAAAAGTATTTTGTACTTTTTCACAGGGTTTCACAAGGCAAACGAACAGCCGGATGTTTCATGACTACCAACGCTCATTATAGTTTTTTTTAATTTGTTATACAAAGGTTGATGATTATTGCCGCCCAAATTATTACGCAGAGTGCCAATGTGTTTCCTACTTCTCTCCTCTACAGTGGGCCACAGGAAACTCACAAGCCGCACGAAAAGTGACAGTACATCAGCCAATTCCCGTTGTCCCCGCAACTTGTCTGAACCAGTTGGTACTGTAAATACACCACTATAATAACTACTCACCGCTAGTAAGCTCGTTACTAGTAATTACTAATTATAGAGAAGTAATCTAATTTAATTAAAGTATCGCACTCCCCGTTAGATGGCGTTGGACAACGGGAATAGTCCAGCATATCTATCAATTTGCGGCGGTAAGCGAGAGGTATTTGCCTGGTCGATCAAACTACCGACTCACTTCAGCTGCACAGCATCTACTAAAACCAGAATCATACAAACACGTATAACAGAAACCAGCATACAACAATCATTCTATAGGGACCGTGCACGAAACAGAGGCAGCACTTTCGCCGCCCTAGTGATCACTTTAGGAATCAAGACGTGCTAGCAAAACCCCAAGCAATAGACATTGACAATGACATGTTGACATAATATGTCATGTCATCACACGTAGGTACAAACGAAAATTTGATTCCTATTATAGGGTTCGAGCTTCTAGACTGCCACGCTAACTAGTGGCTGAAATGTGAACCTTGTCCTAGCAAATTCACAAACTACTTATATTATGTATAGCTAATGTATGAAAACGTAATTGTGTTTTGCTAACACTTAATTCCTAAAATTATCAACAGAGCGCGGCACATTCGGCGAAAGTGCTGCCTCTATGTTTCGTGCACGGTCCCTTATAACTTATTACTTTGATGCAATAAACAGGCTGTGGTGAAAATAGTAGTAGTAATAGTAATAGTAATATTTATTTTTTTTTTCACAAAGGTGTAATATAATCACACTGGTATAACAATTTGTCCAAAAACAGTGAGTTGTTACTACAACGTAGTACATATAACTCAATGTCCAAAAACAGATAACCCTTGTGCGCGACTGGAGTTCATACTAGATTTACGAAACCCCAGGCCCACACTTTGTGTAGTGTTATGTTATATGAAAAATTAGTGTATGTCTGTTTTATCCATCTATTAATATATCTTATCTATCAAATAATTCCTAGCAAAGAATTTTAAAAAAATCTATCAAACGAATTACAACGAAAATTTAAATCATAAATAGTTGAAAATTTGTCAATTACTACAATGAGACATTTCTTCTAAAAGATACCCGGACCTGCCAATACTCCCAGTATTGGCAGGTCGGGTAATCCCAGGGGCGAACATTCTGGCATCGTTTAGGGACAACGGACGCTCGTAACGAACAGCGACCGCTGATCACAGTTGTGATCACAATGAAAATAAAGGTGTGGTAAACTTCTAGGACACTTGTTGTATTACAAACCATGACAGTATTATTTAGATATGTAAATCTCTGTCCCCTAAGTTACAGTTAGGTACCTAAAAGTATTTTAGGGACTAACTTCGCCCACACAATTTTACTTAATTATTTAGGAATATGTATTTAGTACGCCTTTGATGGGCCATTGGCATTTATTATTCAAAAACTAGATAAACGAAGTTATAACTTTGTTATATATATACTAATATTTAAATGCGAATGTAAGTTTGTTTGTTACCCTTTCACGCGAAAACTGCTCAACCGATCATCATGAAATTTTGTACACATGTTCTTGGAGGTATTAGAAGTAACATAGGATAGCTTTTATCCCGAAAAAATGTTCCTGAGGGATGCCATGGAATGATTTTCCACGATATCGAAATTTACGCGGGCGAAGCCGCGGGGCGCAGCTAGTAGTTGTATAAATTCAAGCCTGATATCATATGGTATGCAAATAAGTTTTGACAGACATTGTCACTCTTCAAGAAAAAATTAAAGGAATATTATTTAAATCAGACCGAAACCGTATGCTGAATTATTTATTTATATAATTATAAGTATCATCATAACTACTAAATTATTATTTATTAGTGTATAATATATATCGTATTATTAAGTACCTATTGTAAGTATAGAATCATTATATATTATATTAAGATGTATATATTTATATAAGTATGTATTTAGCATTGAGTTATTATTACTACGTTATAACTCAAAGGTATTTAGTGTATATATTTATGTATATTGTTTTAATTTGTGTAAAATTAAGAACTTATTGTGCACGCTAAAATTGTGTTTCAGAATGCATATTTTCCTGTACGTAGTTAGGACTACTGGCAGAAATTCCACTATGGAATAAGTAGTGCCTTTGTACAATTTTAATAATATTATGTTTAGAATATATGTTACCTGTGTACAATAACTATTAAAATAAATAAGTTTTGATATTGTTATGGTAACGAATTGAAATTATAACTGTCTAGAATGCGATATGAATCTAGATATTTATCTTTTCAATCTACTTACAAACGAACACCCCAATACTCTAGAATACAGGTGATCTCTTTCGAATAACGCCCACTTTGAAAATCAGTTACTTCGTATTTCCCCCTTGTTAAGACATATATTAAAATACCATGAAGTCGTTTTCTAGGCCCCTTACCGCCCTCTCTAGGCCTCCAGCGCCTTTGGGAAAGAATGCTCTAGAGCAGCGGTCGTCAACCTGCGACCCGCCGACGCCCTACTTGCCCGCGAATGTCTTAGAAATAAGTAATTGGGGGAAGAGGCCGGAGTAAAAAAAAAGTGAATTGGTCTCCTAGGGTGAATACCACAAGTGCGATCCTCGTTTGGTTTATTTCGCTGCCTTGCAGCCCGCGCCTGCCAAAAGGTTGGCGACCACTGCTCTAGAAGAAAGACCAGTGGTTCTCAACCGGTGTCCATGAGCCATGCCATTACCTCTAGATCAATGAACAAAAATTTCAAAACAGAAAATTTTGTGAAATTATCCCTGAGGACTAAAAAAATTAAGAGCCGCTGACCTAGACGGACGAATGTCTTAATATGGTGAACTCCTTGTAGTGGAGCATCCACTTCTGGAATGACCGATGGTCACGTCGGGCTCCTTACGACTAAATTCTCACGATCTTTTGCAGTTCCTGCCTTACTGAGTCCCGGAATCTCCAGAGAGGACCTGTCCAAGTGCCCTTAAAAACAAGCTGTAGTGCTAAGCGGCTGTTGTAAGAGGCAGTGTCACACTGCATACTTGCATGCAGCCGAATTGGGCCGGCACGGCTGGGGAGGTACCTCTCGCTTACACGAAACCGGCGTCAAGTGACAGCCGTGCGGCGTGTAAGTGGCCGGTGGGCCATGGAGGAGGGAGGAGAAGGAAGGGCAGCATCTGTATTGCCTCCATGCAGATTTCTATGGGCGTCGGTAGTCATGAAAATGGATCCGACTGCTCGTTTGCCCCCCGTAAAGAATAGCTACATTATATTTCTTGTTTAATAAATAGCTTAGCGCCATCTAGTAAGCGTAATAGGCAACTGCTGCAGTCATTATCGTAGATATTAATAACAAATAAATGACCACATCGCATTTTTCTTTTAAGTACCATAGTGTGAAAAACTTTCATTCTCTAGCGCCAAATAATTTTTTTCATACTTATTACAGTAAATATTTCTAGCTTCTATTAAAATTGTCCTTTCCGTATAGCGCCATCTACCAATACATAATGTAACCATTTGTGATGGTCTCTATAGTAAATGTTGTATAAGATGAAATGTAGATGACTCTGAATTTAATGTAGGTATCTTTAAAACCTCTTTTAGTTTCTACTTATTGCTATTTTATTTTTTTTAAATACCAATTTGCTAATGCAGATCGCAGATTGGTGGTATTGTATACCTACTTGTTTTTAGTACAAGTATGTATGTACAAGGCGCTTACGTCAAAACCATTAGAAATGTTACATTTTAATTTTTTTAAACCGTTTTTCAGAGCAATATTTTATGGTATAGGGGCGCAAACGAGTATTTGGAGCCGTTTCTATGACAACCGACGCCCATAGACATTGCCCTCCATCCTCCTCCCTCTAAAATGGGCCACCGGCTACTTACCACGTGACCGCACGACTCTAATAATTAGTTTTTTACCTATAGGTACTATACATAGAAAATATTTAACTCTGATATTTTATGGAATTGAACCCATGTACATCTGACCGCTTGAGTTTAGTTTTTCTTAAATTTCATTTTTTTATAGCATAGCAGTCAAACGAGCAGTTGGGCCACCTGATGTAAAGTGATCACCAACGCCCACAGACATCTGCAACACCGGATAATTAACGTATCTGTACATCATCTGTGTATCAGCAGTTCCAACACACGACTGGAGTTCCTTCCTTCTTCCTTCCTAATCATCATTAAGACCGAACATGATTTTGAAAAATCAGTGAAAGAATTTTGATCATTTCATATGGAACTTACGGAAAAATCTATTTAAAGTAGACATAATCATATACAGATAAAACAGAAAAATTACATTACTCGTTCTATAAGAAGAAATTCCAAAAATAAACAAACAAAACGATCCTAAGTGTATACTTTGTTTAAAGTATACTTAGTAAAATCCAGGCTTATTGCTTCAGTCGTTTAGGGGGGAAGGGGGGACGTGGAGGGGGCGAGGATTACATACAAAGCAACTCCAGTCTTTGATGAAACCGCCAGCCTACACTATTAAATTCGCTATAATTGCTTGCTTAGATGTTCATAAATTGGTATTAGAACCGCCGCCAACTGC
Source organism: Calycopis cecrops (assembly GCA_001625245.1). NCBI lineage: Eukaryota > Metazoa > Arthropoda > Insecta > Lepidoptera > Lycaenidae > Calycopis > Calycopis cecrops. Next base: position 482,629 of record LUGF01053824.1, read on the forward strand.
TTTCGTATCAGTTTTACAAATTTATTGGGCGACAACGAATTTGATCAGAAGGAAATTTGAGTAGGAATTGGTTGCAGAGTTCGATCGATTTTGCTACAGTCCAAAACTGATAATAGAGTCTTCGCCTTCTTGAAGGGCCGTGCCGACTATTCTCAAGTACCTAATGAATTTACAGATGAGAATAGTCGGCAAGGGTCTAGGCTCTTAATGGGCTTAGAACTTTATATTAATAATAATAACCTCGGTATTTCCGGACGACGACCAAGGGATCTTCAAGAAAAGAGCTTATTCTTTCCTCAAAGGTCGGCAACGCATCCGTTAGACCTCTGGTGTTACGGATGTCTGTGGGCGCTGGTAATCACTTTACATCAGGTGACCCAACTGCTCGTTTGCCTCCTATGCTATAAAAAAAACTTGATTCGTGTTAATGAACACATGTGTCGTGTCCCAAACATTTTCTCAATCAGATGTGCTGATGAGTTTCTCTCCGTAAACCAATAGACCGCACAGTCCTCTAAAAATACCAAACGAAACGTGAATGCGTAGCTTTAAGTGGTGTTATGTAAGATATCACCACATAAAGTTAAATATCTTATCTATATCTTATCTTTAAATATAAAGGCGGCCAAGCAGAAACATTTTACTTAAAATATTTTACGATGAATAAAATTGTACACCAACCAATTTATGAAGTTGAAACTTTAACCAGATGAACGCCAAACATAAATGGAGAGTCATCAATTTCATCGTCGCATTTGCCCAGTGCACTGTCCACACGGGGCCGATTTCATTACCTGACAATATCAATATTGGAGAGGCAATATATTGATTGCTTTCATATTGTCAGTCAATATTGCATATTGTTGAGATCAGTGAATTTTATTAATTACAAGCTGCGCTCCGCGGCTTTGGCCGCGTAAGTTTCGATTCCGCGGAAATGACGAGATGAAAAATAGATGTTGGACGATTCGCAGACCTTTCCAATAGGCATAAAAAATTTCATGATAATTGGTCGAGCCGTTTCGGAGGAGTATGGTAACTAACATTGTGACATGAGAATTCTATATTATTATTAATATTATAAATGCGAAAGTTTGCATGTTTGTTTGTTTGTTACTCCTTCACGCAAAAACTGCTGAACCGATTTTCATGAAATTTGGTACACACATAGAGGGTAATAACTTAAATGAACACATAAGATACATAGATATTTATTCCGAAATGTTCCTATGGGGTGCCATGGGATGATTTTCCACGAGATCGAAATTTACGCGGGTGAAACCGCAGGGCGCAGCTAGTATAATATATGAATAAGTAGACATTATAGATACGATTTTGTGGAACATGGGGACTGTGAGGAATGCGTATGTATGTTTGCTGTTGCGTTTAATGCGGGTTAAGAGTTTCTAGTGGCATATTTCAAGAAAAGAAAAAAGAGAGAGAGAAAAAAAGTAGTGATGCAAAGGCTCGACCTAGCAAAGCCAGGCGACCGGGTTAAGCCGGACATAGGCTTTTTCAATTTTTGTCGTGCGCGGCCAAATTAAACGTTGTCGGGCGCCTGGCTTTTGTTAGGCTTTTCGGATTTGACCAGTTGTTTCGCCGTAGCATTAGCCACTGATAGTTTTTTTTCCTTACGTATTTTGACTGATGCGCAAAGCAAACCCAAGACCAATTTTGATCATCTCTATTTATATTAATTCTAAGAATCTAAATTCTCTTATCTTCCCGACCAGAGCTATGCATATAGCATACGCATTGCCCTCTTTTACTCTACCTCTCAATGGGCTGTCAGGCTATACCCATAACTTCGAAACGATTGCACCGAATTAATCACAATTCTACTTTTGCTTTCATGCTTCTAACTTTGTTGTGGCGGTTGCGCTCAGTAGTCCAAGGTGAATCTTGATCACCTGATTTTGGGCCGAAAGGAAATTTTGAGGGGCTACTCTTTGTTAATACTAGAGTAGTAGACAACTAAAGAGTAGGAGGAGGAGGCGCGACACAAGGGAGGGTTAAGGATGAGAACTTCACCCGATTGGACTATCTCAAAGTCGGTAGGGCTGTTCTGAGATGAAAGGGGAGTTGCCCTTGACTAGCTGTAGAGTTGCTGCTGGAGCACCTTTTCAATGGCATTTTATGGCATATTTTTTTAGAACCTAGCATTCTCTAGTTCAGTGGTTTTTAACCTAACAGTCCCGAAGGACCATTTGGCAAAATTTTCGTTATGCCGCGGACCACCCAGTTGCTTTATTGATCTGGAGGTAATGATATTGATGACATGACGCGCTCGGGTAAAGTTGTATTGACTCTTGTTACTTATTTATTGGCGTGTTTCGTGGACCACTTGAGAAGCTTCCAGGGACTAGTGATCCACAGTCCACCGGTTAAGAACCACTGCTTTAGTTTATGGCTAGATATATAGCGTAGAGAGCGATGCGTGTGACAGGACGAGCGTGAATGAAGTACACCTGTTAAAGTATCGTTGGAGTCACGGGTATACAAGAACAATATACTGAGATACGCATCATGTGAACTCTCTTGTGTCACTGCCCTACTTCTAGGTATTCTATATGTTGCATATAGAATACCTAGAAGTAGGTAAGGTATACAGCCGACTCCCAACAATAATGAGTTGAAAAAAACGTGTTGGACTGTTTCGCCATTACAAATATCTAAGACAACAAAGTCTAATTCGGACAAGATAAACTACTTCACTAAACCTTTCCCTACTTACTTTTAGACAACATACCCTGTAATTCTGACAGGAAAAACGTCTTTCAAAGATAGACAGTTTTAACCTTTAACATAAATACGACAGTAGGTATTGACATCTTTACTTGATGGATATCTTCCCATTTGTAACATGCCTTTTCCCCGTCACAAAGCGACTAAAACTATCAACCAACAATCGTACCTGATCATAAACGCCTTCACAAATTGCATCCCACGAAAACCGCTGAAAACCACGAGGGGTCTGATTGATTATAAAACAAGCGTCAAATATAGACCTTATCTTACATACATAAGGTCCAAATTGTGTTCCGGACGAGATAGTTGCGATTTATGTATCTGATATGGGAAAGAGGACTCTAATAGTATGTACTTAAGACAGTCTCATTTGACAGGAGGAAACGCATTGCGAGTGCGAGTCTGTATTCGCTCTCGAATAATCGATATCTGACGTCTGGCTTCCCCCGTGTACAGGCGGCAGGAAAAGTGACTATAACGTTTGAAGTAATATATTCTAATGTATGTATGTATGTGAATATGTTCTAATGTAACTCTCATGTTCGTGTTTGTTTGACTTCTTCGGAACGGCTTAAATATTTCATGTTTTTTTGTGATTAAGTTAAAAAGTTTAATGTGTGTTATCTCTCAACTCGTTTTATGTATTTAATGTTGGCGCTGTGTGTTTATTGCAAATAAATGTGTTATTATTATTATTATTAAACACCTATCACATCGCCAGTGGGTTCTACAATTTAACAATCTCCAATTTTTTATTTTGCGTTTCAGCACTGGTCCTAAGTGGGATCCTGCGGGTTGTTTAATACTCTCGGTTGAACCGAATACCATTTGAAATCTCACGGGTGCCATCTTCCTCTCAGATCTATCACCAACAGAGTAGCAATTGGCCAGTTCCTCTTCCAAAAAGATGATTCTACAACCTACACCAGATATTCATTTAGGTTTGTAAATCGATCTTAAAGTATATTTCAATTCTTAAATATTTTGTTACCAGAAGACTAACGGCTCGTCTGCCCCAT
>LUGF01053824.1:486406-502648 GCA_001625245.1 Calycopis cecrops
TAATACTGTATAAAAATTCTCTAAGTGGAAGTAATGCTACCCTGCATGCATGCATGTAGGCGAATTGGGTCGGTGCGTGAGTAGCCGTTGGCCTATGGAGGGAGGAGTAAGAAGGGGAGCAACACATCTGTATAACCTCTATGCTGAAGTCTATGGCCGTGGGTAGTCATGAAAATGGCTCCTACTGCTCGTTTGCCACAAATACTATAAAAAAAAACTAAACAAAATTAAAGAATCCATAACATACCGTAGGTAACCGGTTGTGCGCGCCTGTACTCGTATCTCGGTTAGCGTAGAAGTTCCCTTATAGTTTATTCGTGCAAAAAATATAGATTTATTCAATTATTACGCCACTTCTATACTATTTTCTATGTTGCCGTTTTTAAATACACTCACGGACATAAATATTAGTTGGTAGATATGTTTTTACCTGCGGCGTTCTTGAGTTTAATAAGTATTATCATCACTCTGTAAAAGAATTCAGCCGGACTGGTCCTTCCGCGGAAGTACCTGGCTTCATATCGCTGTCATAGAACATGTAAGAACCAATAGTAATGCGATACATTTTCATCATCCATTCCTTCATCACATATCCATCATACATTCCATCATCATTAAAAGGCTCACGATTACTCACATACTATCCAGTTATAAAAACATACAGAGAGATCTTCCAAAGCCATAACAGCAAAGCCATCACTTTTCAGTAATTTCCTCTTACATTAGTCAGGTGTGATGCTGATGATGATAATTTTCAGATTACTTTCAAATTACAAAAAAGCACATCCTCTATAACAAACAGTTTCAAAGCCGGCGAACACAATCCGCGTACAGACAGCAGAACAAATTGCTCAACTTTTGATTGATCAAGAGCACTTAATATTTCACGGTACACAAAACAGCCGAGATGGGGGAGGAAGGCTTTGGATTTACTACTCTATGCCCTTGGGTTTGGGTGCAGAATTGAATGGGCGCGAATGATGGATACCTGTCTACGAGAATAGATTTTTGTTTTAATAAATGGATATCGTTTCGCTATCAGATTCCACTGTAATTGGGTTTTAAAGACCTACTTTTGAAGACATTAGGCGTTTTTTGGGGGAATTAAAATGACATTTTCGGAGAGAACGTTGTTCGGAACTTTTTTTGTTGAAGCAGTGAAATACATTCACGTATGATACCTACAAGTCCGGGCGGCTAGTCTATGTCGGACTTGACACTCAGTGCAATATCGACTCGGCGAAAAGGCCTGGTTTCTCCTTTTTTTGTCCGGATTGTCCGGTTGCCTCTGAACAGCCCCTATCACGACGTGGAACCGTGCAAAGGGCTCAGGTTCCCATACTAATCCCTGCCCCATTGGCTCCCCCTGGCTCCATGTTATTTGAAACAGAACGAAAGCTGTACAAGTGGCGAGATGTACGAGTATATAGTAACTGATTACTCCCCGATCGTAAGATATTTGTCTCACTGATATAGGACAGGATCTGCCAATTTATGATACGCAGATGGATCGTTCCTATAGAGATGGCAGCCGTAAATTCGACTACCACAATATTAATGTCTAAAGTTCAAATTATACTGCCTCTTAGCCTATAGTGAACGTATGTGCCAAATAAATTGTAAATTACTTTACAAGTTCCAGTTACAATGAATTAATATGTGATAGTTAAGAGGCAGGTACCGATCAGCTACTTTACCAGCAACGTGTAAACCAGATCCTAAATATTCTTATCGATTTTTCTAAGTGGATACAAAGGGATGCGGCGAAATAATAAATATCGAAATAAAAAAAAATACGTAAACACGTCTGAGTCATTGCGGGAAAATGTTGCGTAAAAATGTTACAGGTAGTTTAGTGTTGGGACCAGGTCATATCGATAATTCCACTAAAAATTATGTTATTATGACGCAGGAACAAGTGCACTCCCTATTCCCTTAATTTCCTATTCGATATCTATTCCGAAGGGATGGCAGTCCAACAAGACCGGAGACTAATCAGGCGTAGGATCAGCGGCTTAACGTGACGAGATGAGAAAGAGATTAGGAATTGAAAAATATAATAAAATATGAAATACCTACTTATAACAAAAAATAGGCTGATAGGAATCAAATCTGAAAGATAATCATAGAATATTTGTTTACAGTTTTACAAACGAACAATCTGAGCCATAAATGACTACCGACGCCCATTGACATCCGCATAATTGTTATGCGCTAAAATACTAATAATAAATAAAACAAGCAATAGTTCGTAGAATTAATAATTATAATCCCACAAATTGCTGAAGTGTATGAGAATTTTAATGCATAATTGCTCCAAGCAAGCAAAATATATCGATGACCTTGTTGTTTGTTATCGATATTTAGTACCAGGCACGTCACTACCATGAATACTATATAAAAGTGGAAATAAGCGGATACGGGACTGTAAAACTCCTTCATTGCAAATAGGCTGTAAAGAGAGGCCGCGTTCAGTGTAGATGAGTTGTATTATTTGAAAATGTTTATGCCTACAAGCGTCTTAGCTCTGAGAGGACGTTTAAATTTTGTACCCTGGTGTAACCATCCAATTTTTATCCCACTATTTCTCTTTTTTTTATAGTAAAAGGTGGCAAACGAGCTGTCAGGGCCAATTTCATGGCTACCGACGACACATAGACATCAGCATAGAGATTATACAGATGCGTTGCTCTCCTTGCACTTTCCTTCTCCATGGGCCACCGGCTTATACACCACATGAAACGCGACATTACAGCTGTCACTTTACGCTGGCTACGAACAGATTTACAAGACCAAGTTCCTCCCAACAACGGACAATGCTTCAGAGATGTATCAAGAATAGGTCTAATCGAGATCTACCGCTAAATGGAAGCCTGTGTATAAATTCAGTTTTTTTCTCTATAAAATATAGGAATATTTCATTAAAAAATATTTAGTTAATAGTTTCCCTCCAGGCGACGTTAAAAATTTCACTCGGCATTTCATTTCATGGTCATGTCACTAGCTCATCTACATTTTCTTTGCCGAGTTTCAGATTTCTACGTCCATCAATGATCTCTAAACTGATTCGAAGTTTTCTTCAAGATATTGTAATAGATGTGACATTTCTTTTAGCCAGTAAGTTACAAAAATCATCTACTTTCATTTGACAGTACCACCAGAGACCACCATCAGAGCGGTGACGAGGAGCCGACGATGGTAAATCTAAAGATTTTTTTTAATGTCTCCAAAGCATCAGACGAGATATTGACTGGAAATACCATATCCATATCCACACTAACAATATTATTAATGCAAAAGTGTGCTTGTTTGTTTGTCCTTCTTTCACATCGAATCGGATCAACGAATCGATGTGATATTTAGTATGGAGATAGTCGAAGGACTGAAGAGTGCCATCGGCTAGAGTTATGTACAATTTTTTTTCTACCACGCGAGCGAAGCTGCGGGTAACAGTTAGTTACATTATAATTCCATACTTAGGTATGTAATTTGTTGTATCTATTTCTTACTTACTCTTTGCCAACACTCCCCTAGACTTTTCGTACATTCCCCAGGCACTAGGAATAAGAGAGGGTAGTTTTATAACTCGCAAGGGAAAACTTTACTTTTCGAGGTCCAGTCTTTATTCCACCCTTTTATTTTGAAGATCTGACTCCGTAACGGTACCTGAAAAGCTCTGAAAGCGTGCTCTCCCTTAATTGGCATAGAAAGTCCAATAATCTGAAGACCCCAAGTTTCCCTTATGGTAATTCAAAGGGCTGGGGAGTTTGGAGTGTAAGTGGTCATTTGGTTTGTCCGGGTAATGGCGCACATTTGATGTTACTTTTAAGGGTTTTGGGATTGACAGGCGAATGGACAAGAGAGTGGAATATATTTTCTCACTAACTGATTATTTTTATTATCGTTTCAACTAGTTAATGATAGGTCTGTTCATGAAGTTATTTGTATCAAAGACAACAAAGGGATGTTTAAAAAAAATAATGTGTGTGTACGTAAATAATATTGGCTTTAATTGGTTACTTAAAGATGATAAATCGATTATAATGGGGAGGGAACAGAAGCCAAATGTTTATATCAAAAATGTCCCCCTATTTATCAAAACTGTTACGAAATTATACATTCAACAACTATTTAATAACGCAGCGAAATAAATTGGGCCGACACGACCGGGAAGGTACATTTCTCTCGATTACACGAAACCGGCGAAAAGTGACAGCCGTACTGTCGCGTTTCGTGCGGTGTGTAAGTAGCCGGAGGCTCATAAACGACGAAGGAAGAGGGAAAGCAACGCATCTGTATAACTTCTATGCGGATGTCGGTAGTCACGAAAATGGCTCCGATTCCTCGTTTGCCCCCTTATACTATAAAAATATCCTGGGCTACCCTAATTCACTTTCAATGCAGATCTTACAATAAAACTCCCGCTTTTATCCCAACGTATTATTACCGAAGTTAACAGTAACAATTAAGCTAACTATAATTAAACTAATTTCGCGATTTGCAGTTAACAATCAGTAAGACGTAGCCAATTACAGTTAATGATACAAAGGGCTGGGAGCACCTGCGAAGGGCGCATTGTATTGTACCTTTGATCTCCAAGGGCGGTGGTTAATTGTGAACTAATTGTATGTCTGTGCGTCTGATCATATTAGACTGGTTCGTTGGTCTAATTGCGAGCGTGTTCAGCAGCAAATTACGATGTCCTGGCTTCGGCTGTCAAGTCGGTAGTTTCTACGTTAGTTCAAAACCATTAGTAATCATGATTAAAATATTAGTAAGTAAAAATAATTGACCCACGAAAAAAAAGACGATTCTGCTTTTGACTTCTCTTGGGTCATCTTTCGTTAAAATATATTATTTTGGATTAGCTGTTACCCGCGGCTTCGCACGCGTGGTAGAAAAAAAATAGTTGTACTTATTTCTAGCCGATGTCACTCTTAGTTCCTTCAACTATCTCCATACTAAATATCACATCGATCCGCTGAACCGATTTGATGAAAAAGAAGGACAAACAAACAAACAAACACACTTTCGCATTTATAATATTAATATGGATTTGTGATCATAAAGATGTCTTAAGATTGTGCGAATACTATTCACTACATTAAAACAACTTTAATAGATATAATCGCGGATTGTTGCATTACGTTTTCATATCTAATATATAAAATTCTCGAGTCACAGTATTCGTTGCCATACTCCTCCCAAACGGCTTGACCGATTCTCATGAAATTTTGTGAGCATATTGAGTAGGTCTGAGAATCGGCCAACGTCTATTTTTCATCCCGATATTCCCACGGGATCGAAAGTTACGCGGGTGAAACCGTGGGGCGCAGCTAGTAAGTATATAAGTTTTACAGCAAACATCGTCACGCTCAGAGGACAGATGTCTTGTTGTCACAATTAAAAGTAAATCGTGTTAAATAAAGAAATAAACCGGGATAAAAACCGTTTAAATTATTTTAATACAGTAGTAATCATTTGAGATTTTTGATAGGTAGCCTAAACGAGTAGAAAGTCCGGCCGTTGACCGTGATGTACCCTCCAAGTCACGACTTATCCTAAAGCCCTTTAGGTTTTGTGCCGAATGTCGAATTATCTGTGAGGAAAGAAGTTACGTTACGTTAAAAAGGCTACGTTAGTAAGAGATCCTCGTCGTCCTAGAGGAGGAGAAGTCTGACCTTTTCACCGATACCAGCCTGTCGCTGGAGGGATCCTGTTGATTGTAGATACGGCACCGTCTAATTATAGTGGCTGCAGGCACTCGCGGGGTCTTAGTCGGTTGGGACAACTCAATTACCGGACCTGAAACTGTACGTAGTAGTGAGTCAAAAGTCAAAAATTACCTACAAACATACCGTAACCCCAACAAATAAAACAGTTTTATTTAAGTTATTTAAAAAAACTAAGTTAAAAAACATAATCTCTGCGAGATCTCTCCTCCCGTTTAAGTTGTATCGCCGGATAAAGAAGCTAAATAAGTAACAGAGCGCGGGGATCTTTTAATCTTCCCCGGGTTCTAAATTGTTCCCATCAATCTGCACTCGCTATGTTTCTTGTGATTTTTTAAGTTGTTATACTTGTACACGCTGCTGAGACTGGCGTTTTTATTTTAATATCCGCTTATTTTTTTTGTTTATATTGCAATGGGGCAAACGAGCAGCCAGAGTTCATTTACATGACCACTGACGCCCACAGACATCCGCATAGAGGTTGTGCAGATGCGTTGCCGGCCCTCCTCCTCCCTCCACGGGCCGCCGTCTACTTACACGGCACGAAAAGCGACAGCACAGACACTTTACGCCGATTTCGTGGAAGCGAAAGGTACCTCCCCGGTCGTGCCGGCCCAATTCGGCGACATGCATTGAATTTGTCTTAGAGATATGATTTGAATTAAAATTTAGGACCTAACAGGCGCACGAAACGCAACGCCATAGCTGTCACTTCACGGCTGTATCATATACCTATGTGAATGCTACTTCCACGTTCGTGCCAGCCCAATTCCGCTGCAATGCAGCTTGACACCTCTTACACACCGCACGAAACGCGACAGCACAGTTGTCACTCAACTACGATATCCTGTGAACAAGAGGTACCTCCCCGGTCGTGCAGGACCAATTCGGCTGCATGCAGCGTGGCACTACCTCTTACTAAAAACATATATTCAAATAATCGCCTTATCTGAAACAGTCACATAAAAAAGGAGCGAAATGAAATGAACAAACGTAATTGGCATTTGAAATTTGGTTGTGCATACCTTAGCCATGGGGTTTATTATTGGGGTGGCGGTTGATACTTTTAATGAAGCCATGGAAATTCTATCAGACATGCATAATGTAAAAAATGCCTTCCCTCCCCCTCATTGCAGCAATAAAATAGGTATTTCGAACATGTCAGGTAATAACTTCAAAGTCTCGGGTCGCATTTTATTTGTAGAGCTACATAAGCGATAGATACGGCAGCGTAAATAAAAATATAAATGTTATAGGTTGTTTACAAATGCAAATTACGAGTTTTTTAATCAGTGTTTTTTCAGAATTTATTGATTAATAATAATAATAATGACATTACATTAATAGATAAAACCACTAAAACTGGATATTTAATTGACATAGCAGTACCTAATTCACATAACATCCAAACCACAATAGCGGAAAAATTAAATATATAGAATTAAAAGATGAAATAACCCGCATATGGAATTTGCGTAAGGTAACCATTGTACCAATAGTCTTATCCACAACAGGTATTATCCCAAAGAACTTGCACAACTCACTAAAGGAATTAAATTTACCCAAATACACTTACATTACCCTTCAGAAAGCAGTCATTCTAAATACATGCCGTATCTCGAGAAAATTCCTGCATTTAAACCCAACACACCAACACTCTCACACAAATACACTATAATGTCCACTTGGCTTTGGCCCGTGGATGTTGTTAGCTACCGGTTGGTATTGGCCAACCGAGAAGGAATAATCCTACAAACATAATAATAATAATAATAATATAGAGTCTAATTCGACAATAGTTTGTGATAGCGTAGTTTTTTTATCAAAACATAACTTTATACAATACTAGCTGCGCCCGCGGTTTCGCCCGCGTAAATTTCGATCCCGTGAAAAATAGAAAATCATCCCATGGCATCCCATAGGAACATTTTTTTGGGATAAAAACTATCCTATGTGTTAATCCAAGTTACCCTCTATGTGTGTGCCAAATTTCATCTAAATCGGTTTAGTCGTTTTTGCGTGAAGGAGTAACAAACAAACAAACAAACAAATAAAGGAACAAACATACAAACTTTCGCATTTATAATATTAGTAAGATACTATGCAGAGACAATAGCTAAAGATGAATGATAATTTTGATTATGATAGTAATAAAAACTATACCTATGTACTATATATGTAATGTGTATGTATACATAAGTTACAATTATTTTTCACACTTACATTTATATTTATGCATAGCATAGAAATGCTGCAACATAGTTGAATTTGGGCGACAGGAGTAGGGAGATATTATTTCACCTGGTGACGTCGTAAAGTATCTTGTTCCAACGGAGGAAACAGAGACAGAGAAAAAGCGTCACATCTGCATGATAATTATGTGAATCTTGTTTCTTCTACAATAAAAAATACAATCCTGTGAAACAAGCTATTTCGATACGGTTAAATGAGACACGGCTGATTTTTACAAAAAATGCATTTAGTAAAAATCGAGTCATTATTCTATGCACCTATTTAGTAAAAACCAGGTCATTATTCTTGAAAGAAGCCTACGAAATATACTAGTGACGTTATATATCTATAATTGTTGCAATATTTAATCGTCACTACTTCTTGAACGGATTACAATCAAAGTTCGTTAATTCTAAACATTCTAAACTCTTCGTAAAGTTCATGACTTTCACCTGGAACGCTGTACATCCACGGCGAGAAATGTAATTAATCAAAAAACTTTAGAACCCACCCGCAGTCCGGAAGCGGAGATATGTAGCGGGGGACTGAATCAGGGTTGGCAATTTTTTATTGGCTAAGGGGGCGTCGGAGCCTTTAGTGACAGCAGGCACCCATAAATATCTGTATAATCATTGGTAATATATTTTTTTTTTATGGTATAGGGGGGCAAACGAGCAGTTGTAGCCATTTTCATGACTACCGACGCTCATAGACATCTGCATAGAGAATATACATATGCGCTGCCCCCCTTTCTCCTCCCAACTCCATGGGCCACCGGCTACTTACACACTGCACGAAACGCGACAGCGCAGCTGTCACTTGACGCCGGTCTCGTGTAAGCGAGAAGTACCTTCCCGGTCGTGCCGGCCTAATTCAGCTGCATGCAAGCATGCAGTGTGGCACTACCTGTTACTGCCTTCCTAATATGCACCTACCTTCAACCCTTCCCCAAATGATTTATCCCATGGCTTTCACAAACTGTACAAAACGTAACTTTGCATGTCAGTATTGTGTGAGAGAGAGGAGAGGACCGAGGAGGTACCTCCTGTACCTCCTCGGTCCTGTTAACTTCAGCTGCTGTGTAGCTCGTACCACAAACAAAACAATATAGACATACACATATAATACAATACAATAATATTTATATCCCAAATAGTCAACTACATATTCTCCATCTCAAATTCGCCAATCAAAGAATACCATAATATGAGGTAGTAAGCTATGAAAGATATTGTACATATACATATATTATATATAATCTCGAGTAAGGTATATATCGGCGCCCTGCAGAAAGAATTCCGCTATCCATCCCCAGTGCATTCTTGAGTCAGCAGTATAATGTAGGTCGAATGTATGAAAAAGATTATTGGATTAGTGAGTTGCATAGCTAATTTGGTAAGGGCGTGCTTATACTATCGTATTAATAATATAAATACGAAAATTTGCTTATATATATGCTTATTCCACGCAAAAATATTGGGCTGATTTACTTACGTAGAGTCCCATTCATTTATTTCGGAAAGAAAAGAATTTTCATTTTCCAAATTAAAATTTGGAATACCTTTCATATAGATATCCGTAGTCTATTATATTTAAGTAAAATTTCTTATAAAGTTTTTCTGTAGTTTAAAAATAGTTTTTTTGCTTTGTGAAAGAGTAACAAACATACATACCTACGATTACATCTTATATCTTATTTAACTTAACTGATATAATCTGTATCATTAATATTGATAATAAAATCATAACGTTCCAGTGTGAGCTTGCCCTAATAAAGTTGGCTCTCTTCATCCATACTAACATCATATCTGTGTGATCTCAATGAAGCTGATTATATTTCTCTGATGTTGCATTCAAATTACACAAGTTACTCCATTTTTCCTCGGTATTTTTGCTTCTTAATAGCTCATAATACCCTCTCTTAGGTCTATTGAGACGTAAGAATTTAGTCATTTAAAGGATTTTAAGGTAGTAGAATCTTAATTGACTGGACATGTTGTGCACAAAGATATAAGTCAAAATATCCGGCTCATTTCTATAATAATTAATTATTATTGTTCGCAACTTAATGCCTATCGTCCCAGCTAAAGCAAAAGGCACAGAAAATATGTAAGTTAGTAATTACTTACCAACAGTTGATTCCACTGTTCACTAGTTACCCTTCAAGTTGTGACAGAACATCCTCAAACTTTACTAGTTGTTTTGCCACTAGTAAAACTACTAGTGATGATGATTATGCTAAAAACTCCTCCCGTACAGGAAAAAAACAATTTGAAACCTTAGAAAAAGGTAAAATCTTTTATCCCCTCACTCAGAATATACACAGAAAAGAAGAACAAGTTAACATTAATATTCTGGCGTTGTTCTTAACTTCGCAGGTGCTTTGAAACTTACCCTGAATAACTTGGAATCAACGTCTTGATGTCACTGGCGGGGCGCCAGCCGGGGTTATTCTGGTGTAACAATGCGAGATCGTTTTTAAATGGTACGAAATTGTTTATTTAATAGAGCAAAGAAAACCAATGATTCAAGTTTAGTCGTGGCTTTGGGATTCAGTATCGCCGAAACTTCTTGATCCAAGTCAAGTTAACTAAGTGGGTTGTTCTTGCGTCTTAAGAGATGTAGGAAGGACTACTGTGCATGAAGGAGAGGCGCTTTTGAGCACATTACAACAGGAGAGTATGGGACCCTAATCCCATTTTACTGTCCCGAAATTAGTGGGTTTGTTCTGTAGTGGAGCTGCCCGGTCCGTAGAAGTGTTGGATATCTTAATAGTCTTCGAGATGTCCTCAATAATATTTCTGCGGCACCTTACCGGATGAATTGCTAATATTACTCGCCGGTTTTGTAGGTGCTTTGTACTATTGTGTTCCAATAGTTCCACACACCATCGAACTCTACAACCAGGGCTGGTGAAGAGGTCTAAATGTTTTTCCCAAAAAGCGCAAGGTGATCAACGAATTAACCTAGATATTTTAATCCGTTTAAGTAGTTTCACTATCATCCCAGCAGAGAGCTCTGACAGAGACTGTTATCGTTTATTTCGGACATTAAAATCACACGGTGCTCCGTCTTGGAAGTCTGCGTCAAGGTGTCCAGGTATACCCTACGGAAGAATGAACCCTGGAGACCCAAGCAGACTTTAATCACCAGTCGTCCTAAAGTTGGTCACGCCGAGGTTGGTAGAGAGCCTAGCCTCCTCTCCGCTTAGAGAAGCGCGTGCAGAACACGTCATGCCATTTTTCTTTGGCCTGGCGTGACGTACTTCATACGTTATTCATTAGACTAACAACAACACCTTCACGCTAGTTTTCTAACGAGGTAGGCAGAGGATACATAGTGCCACATATCACGATCCTTGCACTTGCTTCCGCCACATTCACAAGCTTATTATTTAACATATTATTTCTTATTATTTATCCTTCCAGAATAAGGACAGGAGATAAGCAAAACTTGTGTCGGCTTGTATAATTTTGATAAGTTTAAAATTCGCCCGCCTGTCACAGTGACACGCCGCGTCACGTCACGGCCTGTGCTTCATTTTACATCTACCCCACTTTACCCCAGCTTTACCCCACTTTACCCCAGCTTTACCCCTGCGTAAGGGTACGTCGTGTATTATATTTTTGTGAAGGGCCCTACTGATTTTAGTGTAAGGGTTTGCAACATTAAGTGTAAAGAAGTTTTCCTTGGTGTTTAGAGTTCCGTACCTGAAATGAAAAAATGCAAAATGCAACTCTTGTAGACTGCAAAGTTTGGTCCTTTGTTTCTCTTTCCCTTTAAAGTGCATCTGCTGCAAGCTTTTGAAGCACAACAAAAAATATTATTTATTCTAATCGCAGTAAACTTTTACGTTGTGTTATTTTGTCGCTTTAAAAAAAGAGAAAGATTTTAAAAATAAATAATGAACTTAATTTAGGATAACTGAATAGTTCGGGGACAAAAATAAACTGTCTTGCGAATGAGTGATTGAGTAATCTTAAATTAATGGTAAAAATTGCTAAAGTATTAATGAAAAATGCTGATTGAAATCTATTCGGCTGGAATATGCAATAATATTACATTTCTAGCTTAAAACAGCACAAAAATCTAAATGTGAGGTACTTGGTTGATTTACCATGCAATTTGGCGAGAATAAAACCTTACTGTAGAAAAAAATAGTAATCCACCACTTGGTAAATTATGATTATATCACTTACACTTGCATAACGTCATGATGGCTGCTTTTCACTTATGGGGCTTTTGGAGGAATGGCCCAATACCCTAGATTGGGTAAAGAGTGGGAGGGGGAAGGGCAAATATCTAGTCCGGTTATTCTCCGAAGGAATTTTGTGAGGCCACTGGAGACCTCACAAGGCGCGATATTATACTTGTCATTTTAATGTGTTATCCTATGAGCGAGCGGTGTCTCCCTGGTCGTACTAAGTAACCTCTTACTTAATAATCTACATCATAATTGAGTACTTCTCCTAACAAACCGGCAAGCCTTTAAAACAACATAAGGCCATTATTTCCGTTAACAGAAACGTTCAGATCGAATCAATAGAAGGGTTAAGCGTCACAAAGCACTACCGGGGGTAAACCGGGCCGTCACTCAGCCGGTAATTGCTGTTTTTACCCCGCTATTGCCCGTCAGATGGAGGGTTATTAATTCCCGCGCCGGATATAATGACACACTTATATTTTCCGATGTTTCTATTTTCGTTTCCGAATTTTCTTTTATTTTTCCCATTTCCTCGCTCACGGAAATATTTGGCGTCGTAATTTTATATTGTGGATTAATGGAACCTATTTCTCTTCTCTAAATAGAATTTCGTTCCATTAGATATTCATTCACTGCATATTGTTGTCAAATTGTCGCTATTTTGTATAAACACTTGTGAAAAAGCCTTTTTCGTTAGCATCTTAAAGAGTTTTTACTTTTTATTTGATTCTTGAAGTTATACTTTTATCGCGAGACGCATTATGAAAAAAATATGAGAGTGAAATTTTAAGATTCGCGAAACAAAAGTTACAGTAGTTGCAGTCTCAAAAAAAGGTACCAACAAAATAGAAACAGAGGCTCTATTCCGTAGACAGAGAATCTACGCTCTATTCTATTGGTCGCACAAGTTGGCACCATTGTGCATTGTCTACATTCACACACGTGTTTTAGTTTCATATGAGTGCGATTTATATATTTGATGATAAGTTATATTCTGTAGTCATTTCAATTCAACATTTTGATTAATATAATTACTATTCGTAAATATTAGTGAAACTATTGTTTTATAAACCTTTTCAAGTGCTTCAATATAATTGAAGTTATTTCTTTATTTATTGATATTATTTGAAGTTATTATTTTATTTATTGATATAAATTAAAATATTATTATTTAACATAATTAATACTAGATATTATTAAATTATTAATGTTAACTATTTATTATTGGTTATTCAATATTTTTAAAGTAAATAAATAAATTCAGTTTATTCATTTTTTAAATATTGTTATCATTTTGTTACTTAAATATTCACTTTTCATATTTATCAAAAAGTTTACATTCAATTTGTTCATTTATTTTCGTAAATATTTATTATGAAGTATAACTTCTCACGCGCGTAAGTACACGCTCCCTTTTTTGTAGCTGCTTCCCTTGTAGCCAATTGCAAAAATGCCTTTTAAAATCATAGAGAAATAACATATTTATCTAAGATGTAGTGCCCCGTTGCATACATGCATGCAGCCGAATATGGGCCGGCACGACCAAGGAGTTACCCCGCATTTGCACGATACCGGCGTAAACTGACAGCTGCTGTGCTGTCATGTTTCGTGCTGTGCTTATCCTATCCTATTAATATTATAAATGCAATGTATGTTTGTTCGTTACTCCTTCAC
The DNA here is from genome assembly GCA_001625245.1 of Calycopis cecrops. Classification (NCBI taxonomy): domain Eukaryota; kingdom Metazoa; phylum Arthropoda; class Insecta; order Lepidoptera; family Lycaenidae; genus Calycopis; species Calycopis cecrops. The sequence continues at coordinate 500,249 of LUGF01053824.1, forward strand.
GCTAAAACTGCTCAACCGATTTTCATGAAATTTGGCACACACATAGAGGGTAACTTGGATTAGCACATAGGATAGATATAGATATAGATAGGATACATTTTTATCCCGAAAAAATGTACCTATAGGATGCACTCAATTTCACATAACAGCGCCATCTTCCGTACGCTCAGAAACATTTCGCCAATCCCTCTAAACTCGTCGCGCGACCTACACAAAACATAAACTCCAATCAAACTCACTTCATACAGGATTACAGAGTGTCACCGAGTTGATATCGGCCGCTCGCATGCGGGTACACGCGGGAACTTGGGGCTCCTTAATCTGCCAACTCCCCGCGGTCTCACACCGTCTCAAACTTCTACAGACCCTCCTCCCAGGTGTAATGTCGCTTAGTTTTATTTCCTTCGTTTCAAGGTACATTTGAGCCGTATGGGGGATACGTTATGGTGTTTTCTCCATAACGATATAAGTGTGAAAAAAATATGAGGCGTTGAATCGTCGATCGTTGTAACATTTAAAGCAATCTCGTTTAGACCTTTAGCTTTAGAATTGGGATCATTTGTGTTATTGTTTTTAGTCGTTTCGGCATTCTATTAGACATTCTTACAGCTATAGCATACTCCTTAAGGGCATAACATAACATAATTCCAAACTTCAAAAATTTATATTTACGTGTATGTTTAGAGGATTGTTGTAAGTAAATCTAATATATAAAATTGTCGTGTCACAGTTTTCGTTGCCATACTCCTCCGAAACGGCTTGACCGATTCTCATGAAATATTGTGAGCATATTGAGTAGGTCTGAGAATCGGCCAACATCTATTTTTCATCCCGATATTCCTACGGGATCGAAAGTTACGCGGGTGAAACCGCGGGGCGCAGCTAGTATTATATAGAAATAACATATATAACGACATCTATACGATAAAATCAGTTCAACCGCTAGGCTATAACTGTGAACATACAAATCTACTTACATACATACACTCGAAAGAGATTGCTATCTTCTGACACTGAAACACAAGATTTAAGTTTCGTTAGTGGGCATAATTAAGTGATAACATTTACTTAGTGGCACTAATGACTTGTATTTAGTGGTGCTACGAGTAAACGTAGCTCCGTTTTCCCGTGCTACGTCGCACGCTGAGTTGTGCCTATAATATTTTTCCCTATCCCAAAGCCCTCGACGGTTAGCAAGTTTTTGCACGTTCTCCATCTGCGTATACAATGCAATAATGTTAAAAAATTAATCTATATCTATTAGAGGGTATATATATCTAGGAATAGTACCAGGTCATGTCTGTGTCCTGGGATGTTTGTGGGCGTCGGTATTGAGAGGTAGTCGTCGATTGGACGTCGGATTCCTTATAGTATTAAAAAACCTGATTGTATCAAGCACATAGCTGATAAGTTTCATCCATCACCTCTCGAAGAAAAGGGCAAAATTGATAATCTAATGAAAATTAAATCTGACAAAAACAAGTAATTTTGTAGATTTTTATATAAAGACCCATTATTTGTAACTACTGACTGAAATGACTGACTGATAGGAGCCAGCAGAATACTTGTCAGACTAATTACTAGAGAGTAATGTAGAGGCCCTGGGAAAGAAATTGTTAAAATTTTTAATTAAAAAATAATAAAAAGAAAATCTAGTAAGAGGTAGTTCCACACTTCATGCTTGCCTGCAGCCGAATTTTGCCGGCACGTCCAGAGAGTTACCTCTCGCTTACACGAAACCGGCGTGAAGTGACAGCTATGTTGTCGCGTTTCGTGCGGTGTGTAAGTAGCCGGTGGCCCATGGAGGTAGGAGCAGAAACGAGGGTAGCGCATATATATAGCTTCCATGTGGATCTCTATGGGCGTCGGTAGTCATGACAATGGCTCCGACTGCTCGTTTGCCCGTAAAAAATAATAGAAAAATAATACCTCGGCCATTGCATTGTAGCAATCGATCGCATTAACACGAAACGCAGTTGAAGACTGTGTGTGTGTGTGTGTGTCAAAAATGACTGTCCTTTGTATCACGGTGACCACAGTAGAAAAACAATAATACGTAATAAAATAAAATAAAATAAAATAGCCTTTATTCTACCACAATTACAACATACAATATAACAACATTATTAATACATACTTGTTTGAGACTTTCGCGTTTGTTACACATATTGTGGTTATTTTACGGGTTTTAACACGATAAGACTTATTAAAGGTACTAGTTAAAACATATACCTTTGCTCGACGTTTCGACTGGGTTACACCAGCCGTGGTCACGAGCCGACAACGTTAATTATTCATTATCATTATATTTTTATATATTTAATTTTTTAACTATAGTCATTATTATGTGTGATTTAAATTATTAGTTATTTATTTGGGGAAGTCGCCTCAGCGGCGTAG
>LUGF01053824.1:507918-521924 GCA_001625245.1 Calycopis cecrops
AATTTTAGTTACATCCTTCCACGAGCAACTGAGAAAAAGATCTTGACAGACAGGCAGACAGGCAGATAGACAAAAAGGTGAGCCTAGAGCTCCGGTTTTTATTACTTCGCGGTATATTAAAATATAACAAAAATAAACGTCAAAAATATAAAGAACCCGGCTGAGAGGTACTGAGAGGCTGAGTATTGATCGTCGTTTTGGAATTTAGCTGATAAATACCTGCGCTGATGCTTTGGAAGTTTGTCATTTTGTGTACACCAGTGGTTTGTTCCATTTGGTACTTATTTCTCAGCTACATCCATTTATTTCATAATTACATTGCCAACTTACTAGCTTTGAGATTTTTACATAAGAACAATAAAATGCCACGGGCCTGGAAGTGAAGGAGGCCGCGGTCGTAGGAGGCGTATCAATAGACTAATGTTTTTTTTAAGTTGGGACACAGCTACCATATCTGATAGATTTGCCATAAGCAAACGGTATTAAAAAGCCACTTTTTGTTGGTATTTTAAAGTGCACGAAAGGTACTTCTTTAGCTCCGGCATTGATAACTACTTAGAGGCTTTTCGATGCACGACTTTAGGTATGACCTGAATATTGAAAAAAACCATGTAATTAAAAAAAATTCGTCTCTAAAGTTGGCTTAATTTTATATGATAACGGTGATTAGGCCGATCGTGTTTCGCTATCGCTTATTCCGCACTCTCGCTTACACGCTTGAGGGTGGGTGGTGTTAATGAGTCATCTTTTTCGTTCGTGCAGCCGGCTTTCCTCGATTTATTAGTCGTTGTGACGTCAAAAACAGTCACAGAGAGGCTCAGGTGCAGTGCACCTCTTCTAGGCGTTTGATAAAAAATATTAGTGAACATAAGGTACAAAGTGGAAGCAACCCCTGTTATTTAGGGGGCCTATGGTATGCGCTATTAATAATATTACTCGGTGTGGCGCACAACTTGGAGTTTATTAACTGTACAGCGCGGCTCATCCCCCGTCTCCCTCGTAACAGGCCTTTAATTATAGCTCACCACAAATATTGTCATCCCGTCATGTCAGCAACAACCAGCTCTTTAATGGGGTAGGTTGAGAGAACCGAGTCACATGGCACAGATTATAGTTTTGCCTTGCTTTCGCTGCATTCTCTCCATTGAAACACGATGGTTGTTAGGACACTGATGCCGGCTTCGTACAGTTCAGCGGTCACAATGTATATCTGTGATATCATTTTCTGGTATAAAATTACCGGTATAGAATCATCTATTCGTTTTTTATAGTACAAGCGAATAACTATTTTTTTTCTCTGTGTTTAGCACTCAAAATCAAAATCAAAATATTTTTATTCACAATAGAATTTAAGAAATTGCTTTTTGAACGTCAAAATTTCATCTACCACCGGTTCAACCCTAGCCCTGTCCTGAGAACCTAATAAGTATCTTCTTGCAATTTTGTGGAGGGAAATAATTTATCTTAATATTTTACATTGCAGATACATTAAAGTCGTTATTGGAGCAATATTACAAATGTTAGCTTTCTTTTCCAAAAAACAACTACTTAGGTCTGGGTTAATTACTGTTTTTTTTACTCTTAATAACGCTTAAGTACTTTTATTTTTACTTATCTCGCAGTCATTAAGAAACTGATCTTTTTCTTAGACAGAGACTTAAGTTTTAGGTACATATGGTATAACTCTTTTAACTCCGTACAAATAGAAATATATTTAGTTCTTATGTAGAAAATATCTAGGCAGTCGTACTATAGCACTACCTTCTACGATATAAGAGTAGCTATACGCGTTAAAAACATCTTTGTACACAGTATATTTAAGTATGATAAATAGCAGCTGTTCTGAATTGATCCATCGCCAAAAATTCCATGAACTTTACTTCTATCCATTTTCCTCTATCCTCCTATCGCATTCAAATACCATTATTTGAATGTGGCTACTACATTGCAGCATCAGGCAGTAAGAGTTGGTAGGTAGTAGCTCTGCTTTGAAGTGATGACAATGTAGTTAGTGGATTTTTACTGGCCCATTGGAGTGAAGTTCAGTATTTAACATCCGCATGCTGCATGCAGTGCTGCCTAACTAGGTCTACTAAGGCTGTGTAGCTTGAGCGTCTAAAGACATCAAAATCACCGTCTGCTCGTTAGCCCCGTATAAAAATGTACTTTAGGATCCTCACATACGCCCAACACTGCTATACTCAGCTGCAACGCTTTACCCGTTACACCCAAAGCTTAATTTGCTTTTTCCACCCCAACATCGAAGAATCCAAACTCATCCCAACATTCCTCCCAAAAAACCGAAGAAGCCAAGTTCAACATTTAATTAACAAAACTTGGCACAATGGAGTTTATAATTAATCCCGTATTGACCCCCGAGGGGATGGAATCGGTCTCGATGGTTATTTGTAGAGGATCAATATGAAGCAAATACTTGGGTTTAATAATAACTTGTGTGATTTTAACTGTGATCACTGGAAAGTTGAATAATAGTGTTCATGTAGAAAGGATAGATCGGTAGGCATCAAAATGGCTCCGACTGCGCGTTTGCCCTCCTATACCATGAAAAAAAAAAGGAAGGTCGAAGTGAAATAAAAGGCAAAGTTTTTTATGGTAAAGCCAAAGAGCATTAGGGCTAATTCTCATGACTACCGGCGTCCATAGACATCCGCATAGAGGCTATAGGTATAGATGCGTTACGTTCCATCCTCCTTCTCCCGCCATGGGCCACCGGCTTACACACCACACGAAATGCGACAGGACAGCTGTCACTTTGCGTAGGTATCGAGTAAGCGAGAGGTACCTCGCCGGTCGTACCGGAACAATTCAGCTACATGCATGCGTATTATGTAGATGGTTGGTGAGTGCTCAACACTCCTAACATCCTGAAAATGATAGCGGACGGGGTTGACAATCTCAAAAATACTAAAAAAATTTTGGTATAAGGGTGCAAACGAGCTATCGGAGCCATTTTCATGACCGGCTCCCATAGATAGTAGAGGTTATACAGATATAACTTATGAGAATAACAAACATATTTACATACACATTTTCATGTTAGTTTCAACGAAGATTGCGTTGTCGTTGATCGTTGAGCCTCTAGAAGCGAGTCGTTAAAACTCACCAACAAATTATTACCGCTAAACCATAATATAATAGCCTTTGTAAAGTTAACAACTTCTAGAGAACGTTAAAAAGTTTTAACGCCAGTGTGAGGCACGGTTCGTCGTAAAGAGCCGTCGCTTTAACAACACTGAAACCAAAATGTGACCTACATATAGACGTAATAACAAAATACTTTAATAAGAGGTAGTGCCATGCTGTTTGCATGCGTGCAGCCGAGTTGGGCCGGTAGGACTGAGGAGGTACCTCCTGCTTACACGGTACAGGCGTATAGTATCAGTTGTGCTGTCGCGTTTCGTGGGGTGTGCGGTGTGTAAGTAGCCGGTGGCCCGTGGGAAGTGGAGAATGGAGGGCAACGCATCTGTATAAGCTCCATGTGGATGTCTGTCCATTTGCCTTCTTATATCTCTCTCTCTCTCTATATATATGTATATGTATACTATATGCATATCGTCTAGGTCTGAGAAACATCTATTTTTCTTTCATCTCGATATTTTCACGAGATCGAAACTTCCGCGGGTGAAACCGCGGAGCCCAGCTAGTACTACTATATATAAAGAATGTATTACTTCGCAAGAGATCACGCCGGCCTCATCATCATCATCATCATCAGCTGGAAGACGTCCACTGGCATAGGCCTCCCCCAAAGAGCCGTCCTCACTTACCTACAATACAGTAATGTATTTAAAATACATTGTAACAATGTAAATACATTTCCAGTGTAACATGTATCGCGCGCGCTGCTGACCCGAGCCCTGCGGAGCCCCGCTCCAGTTCCCTGTACTCGACGCTCAAGTGATTTCCAATTCCACCTTCGAGTGTCGCACGGATCTGCGCGCTCTAGATGTCTCACAAAACTTCGTGAACGAAACATAAGAGGGAGGGAGAAGGAGAATATGCAAGCGCTCTTTCTTTCTTGCTCCTCTGTAGAAGCAATATTACTATAATAGTATTATTGCTACTGTTAATATTACTGTTTCCAATTCCACCTTCGAGTGTCGCACGGATCTGCGCGCTCTAGATGTCTCATGTGCGCAAAACTCCATACACGAAACATGAAGGGGAGAGAGAGAAAATGTACGCGTACTGCTCTTTCTTGCTCCTAAAGTAATATATGAAACGCATTTACGTAGTTTACTTATCCACAGCTTCTTAACTCACTCTTCAGGAGTATACTTCGCTATCGGAGCTGAGACAACTTCTTTACGCTTGCCTTGCATGGCGTACTGACGAGTGCGTGATTAGACCGTTACGAAAAGTGTGATCGAGCTAGGCGAACGGAAGTTGAGATATAAGTTGATGAAGACAGAAGTGTGAGTGTTACGTTTCTTATATAACTTAGGAGCAAGAAATAACAGTGCGCGAGCACATTTTCTTTCCCTCTCCCTCTCATAACCAGTTACGTTTCGTGTATGAAGTTTTACTTTAGTCATGTGGTAGACCACAGAAAAAAAATCCCATTTCATCAGCAAATATAGCATAGTTTTAACCTCAAGTCTGTTAATGTTGCCATCTTAAAACTAGGTCGTATTTGTTAAACAAATATTACCGTAGCACTACGATATCGTAGCGCTACGAGTGTAGTATTCGTGCTACGAGTATAAATACAAATTTATACTCGTAGCACGAATACTACAATAATCTTGCAAGTTGCTACCTAAGCTGAACTCCTTTTTCATACGATTGTCTGAGCTCTATTTTATTTTGTACATATTACGTAATTTATATAAATTGACGTAACTCCCTAATTTGTCCATCGATTTCCATAAATAATACCCTAAATGTTAAGTGAAGCCCATAGCAATATACTAAGGGAAACTGCATCTTAATCAATTAATACTTTTTTGAGATTAACGTGCACAAAAGTACAGACAAACGGACAAGGTAAAAACATTTTTATACGTATTTTCTTATTGTGCATGTACAGACAGAGATCTGTTACAATTTTATTATAACTAGTTGTGCCTCATTGCTTCAGTCGTGTAAAATCTGTCTCGAGTGAAATATTCTTTTAAAGGCCTATAACGTTATTGTTTAAGTGAGATAGTGATTACATCTAAATTACAGTCCATATTATACATATTATAAATAGGAAGAACTTATTTATTTATCATACATTTGTGTAAGTCAAAACTTACATCCTCAAAAATCTAAACTTATATTTATTAGAAAAAATGTGAATCTTTAATGTTTTCTCGTAACTAATATTTTGTTGCGGCGAGCGATGTGCGCCCTCCATCTGAGCTAGGTAAAGCTAATAAGGTGAACAACAAAATTTTTAAGGATGCTACATTGTTATTTTTTTATGGTATAAGGGGGCAAAAAAACAGTCGGAGCTATCTTCGTAACTACCGGCGCTTGTAGACATCCGCGTAGAGGTAAACATATGCGTTATCCCCCTTCCACCTCCCACCCCCATAGGCCAAGTTTTAAAAAGCCAAGCTTCAAAAATCTTAATTAATAAAACTATGATCTCGGAACAGGTACCTGTCCCTCTCGAAATCTCGTATCAAATCAATTCCAATTCCAATTTGAATATTCTCAGGTGTCAAATTGTTTTTTATTAATTGTAAACAAAACTCCCAATCGATCGACCGGCCGAGTTCCTCGCAAAGTTAATTGAAGACAAAGAATTTTTCCATTTATAACTTCTTTTATTTGAGTGAATCGAAACAGAAAGTTATTTATGTTCCGAGCGACTTAATAACGAAATAATGGAAAAAGTTGATTGGACGTTTTGTGAGAATTAAATACAATATTGAAAAGTAAATTTTCTTAATTACAAGTGGGGTTGTAATGGCACGTTTCTCATTTACAAAAGCTTAAAAATGCAGTCGCCAACAGCCTCTCGCTTACAAACGATGTGGAGGGGCAGCTGTGCTGTCGCGTTTCGTGTGGTGTGTGAGTAGCCGGTGGGCCGTTGAGAGGTGGGAGGAGGAAGAAGTGCAACGCATCTGTATAGCTTCTATGCGGATGTTTATCCGCATGGGGCCTTTGGTCATGAAAAAGTCTCTGCTAGTTTGTCCCCTTATACATTTAAAAAATATGTGCGTGCTTCAGACCACACGACGGAGTAAAACATCATACACGAAACAACTAACTATGAGGGAGAGAGAGAAATATTTTTTTTTCTTGCTCCTACAGTAATATTAAACATAACTCTCTCTTTCTGGCTTCAGTAACTTATATATCTACCTCTCAACTTCCGTTTGCCTCTCCGATCACGCTTTCGTAACGTCACACATTCATCAGCTTACTCCCTGAGTTGGTAAGGAGTAAAGTCAAATAAAACGCGCATGGCTCATCTATTAAACGATCCCTTTGTTCCTCGGTCCGCCTGATCGAGCGCCTCTCCGCGATTACGCTCGTCTCGGCGAGGTGAGTCAGCGGATTCAGCGACGGATTGCCTCCATTTGTTCAACTCAAGTGAAATCGACTACTTACCCCGTGACGTGTATTGGACGACTTGAAACGGTTTGAAATTAGAACGAGTCTTTAGGTTTGACTTTTTTCTGTGTCAATTTATAAACGGCAAGACACCTTCGGTTTAGATGGCTTGAAATTAGAACGAGTTTTATAGGTTTGGCGTTTTGTTTTTTTATGTCAATTTATGAACGGCAAGACACCTAACCTATAAACGGCAGGCATCGCTCTAGAGTGTTTGAAATTAGAACGAACCTTTGTGGGTTTGGCGTGTTGTTTTTTTTATATCAATGCTTAAAAGGCTTCATTGGCTTATGTGGTTTGAAAATAGAATGACGTTTTGTTTTTTATATGTCAGTTTATAAAGAGCTTGTCGAGATGTTTTGAAATTAGTTATCAGAACAGGCCTTTAGATGAAGGTGAAATTAGAAAGCTCATGTTATCACCATGAAGTGAAATCATGGCATTTCGTGAGCTGTGTTTCCGGCGACTGCTTTCAACAACCTTCCTTTGAAGGAGAAAGGAAAGTAGTACGTCTGCAACGACTATGCGCATTTCTATAGACATCGGTAGCCAAAACCCTCCTGTTCTTTCCCCCCATAAAAAAAGGTCATCAGCTGATGCTGATGCTGATACAAAGGTCCCTTGTTTTATCTCAACGGGTACCTAATGAAGTTACTCGGGTCCACCCGAAACTGAAATTAAATTTAAACGATTAATTCTAATGTGAATTTTATTTGGTTAAATGTGGTATGGGCATAAAACATTATAAAGGATGAGTGGATAAAGTGTGATTAAATGTCAAAAAAATATTACCAATATTAAAATGATTAAGCATTAATTAAATTACCTGGGCAACCATTAACTTAAAAAAAACTAAAACGAATTTAAAACTTCCATTCTCCTTGGAGTAGCAGATCGAAGGCTGTTAAAGAGATTCGAGAAATTCTAGCGAATTTAAAACCTCCATTCTCTTTGATAACTGATTAGCAGATCGAAGAATGGTAGATTTAATTGTTGACATTCAAAAAGTAATTTCTGTAATTCTATTTTGAATTAAAACTTTTTATTTTCAATTTCGAATGCTGTTAAAGAGATTCGAGAAATTCTATCGAAGTATAAAAACGTATTTACTCGTCCCACGAACCTCTTGATAGAATGACCAAACCGAATTGAAATCTTCGTATCAGCGGCAACTGCTAACGCATTGTGAGAAAGGAAATCTTGTCTCTTCTGTGGCTGTGTCCCCAGTAGGCAAACTGTTAGTGGTAGACTGAGTTTGGGGCGTATCGGCATAGTACGCCCTTCCATATTTTTGAAATGGAGTGTCCACAGTTTGCTAGTTTTCATTTGATTTACCCTGTTTGCAGCGTTACGTACGCCGACTGTCTCAGTTAGTGGCCGATTCATTGCGACCTACGAAAATTGATCTGAGTTTGCAGCTAACTTGAATTTCAGTTCGCCACGAATTTGCTGCTCACTCAGTCGGCAGCTAACAGTTTGCCTACTTGAGACACAGCCCTAGAAGTGTAGTAAGCACACAAATGGAAATATTTAACATTCCTAAGATACGTGTCTCATCTAAGCATCCTTGACTCACATTCTTCCCGTGTTAGGATTTCCCATTACCTGAAAAGTTATTTAAATAAACTCTATAATATAAATTTGCGTGAGGGTTGACGCCATATTTCGAACAGAATCTGCTGGAATAAAATCGAATTTTCAAAACCAAAAATCAATTTTATTCAAAATAGGATTTCAGTGAAACCCCCAGCCCAGTCGGTGCAAAGCAGCACCTCTTTTAGCAAGAGGTGCTGCAGAGGAGGTGCTACAACATTCTTTGCAATTGTAACTACATGTATGTATTATTTACATTTTATCCTAATCTTCTTACATTACCATAATTCAAAATTGAATGTAATTTATTTTAAAACGCTGGAGCCAGACCCCTGGGATAACGAATGTGGCTCCGAAACGCTCGAGACGGTGGCTCATAAAGGTCCGACCCGCGGGGACAGCGGATTTAGAAATACCTAAATAGGGATTCAGAGAGATTAATTACATCGTGTAGAAAAGAATACGCGTTCATTAGATTGGAAAAAGATAAAGTAATATTTATCTTTTCCTAATGATCTTTTTCCAACGCAAGACACTAATATAACGTAATATACACATGAGTTGGTATGGATTTGTTCCCAGATTCTGCAGAAAATCCGTAGCACTGTTATATTAATTTGCTGTAGAATCGAGTCGGTACCAAGGGAGAACTTATCGCTCATATAATAGTGGCGTGATTGATGGCGGCGCCGCGCTGTTGAGATTTGTACGGCTTGTGAAGGCGGCCAACATATTTGCATTTTTTTTAATAGTTATGGAGGCAAACGAGCAATCAAAGCCATTATCATGACTACACCCATAGACATCCGTGTAGAGGCTATATAGATGTGCTGTCCCCCTTCCTCTTCTTCTCCTAATCGGCCACCGGCTACATTCACACCGCACGCAACGCGACAGTACAGCTGTCACTTTACGCCGATTTCGTGTAAGTATTTCGCATATCCTCTTTATATGAGTCCCGCCAATAAAAGACTAAGTTTCCTATTTATATAAAGGAGATGGTGCAAGAAATATTAATTTAAAATTGATTAATTTAAACTTTTATTTTACAAGTTATTATAATAGGAATAACTTAGGAAGGGGTAGTGCCACACTGCATGCTTGCATACAGTCCAATTGGGCCGGCACGACCGGGGAGGTACCTCTCGCTTACACCAGACTGGCGTGAAGTGACAGCTGTGCTGTCGCGTTTCGTGCGGTGTGTAAGTAGCCGGTGGCCCATGGAGGTGGGAGGAGTAAGGAAGGCAGCGCATCTGTATAGCCCCTATGCAGATGTTTGTGGGCGTCGGTAGTCATGAAAATGGCTCCGGCTGCTCGTTTGCCCTCCTATATCATAAAAAAAAAAAATAAAAAAAAAAATAAAAAATACCCGGATCGTCCTTCTGGCATCTTGTATGACATGACAACGAGTCCATAGAGTGAGGAGAGGAGACAAGTCGAATGCTTGCTTGATTGGTGACTTCCTGGTTTTATAATTGTTGTAAGTGGTTATTATTTATAATTAAAATGCTGCCTGTTTAATAAAACGTTTTCTAGCTGAAATATATTATTCATTCTACTTGTCAACATTAACACAATTTGCATGACTCACCTATGTAAGACACAGCCAATCTCGATTTGCCCGACTTATCCCGGTTACTCTAGGGCAATGGTTCCCAACCAGTGGTCCGCAGAAGCCAAAATATGATCCGCGTATGATTTTAAATTTAACGGGCGGGTAAGCCGTTGGTCGCCGTGCAGTGCTGTCTATTTTTATTAACTGTAGTGCCTGCAAGCTACTTCGGGGACGTAGCCTGCTCTTGCAGCAATACTTCCTATGTATGTCTGTTGGGGCTTCTTCTTGATCTACGTACTTGTAGGAAAACGCATTTATTCTTCATATAGATTTATTATATTTAATACATCATAACCTTTACAATTATTATAGCCCTGGCTACTAAATCACATTCTTGTATATCTATATGGTTAGCGCCCGAAGGCGTATACCGGAATCATAAAATCTTACATTGTCAAAGAAAGACAAAATTCAAATTCGTTCTTTTGTCCGAATTCTAAACAGATATGTTTTTTATATTAAAAAAACATATCCATTGTGTAGGTTTCATTGCTCGTTCGTTCAAATAGTTTCTATAATATAAAAATTAATTTATACTCCTATGCTATCGTAATGCTAAGCACTACAGTTACCTACTCTGTAGTCCCCGACGAGAAAGTAGTCCATTAAGAAAAGGTTGGGAACATCTCCTGCTCTAGGGTCTAAGTGGCAAATAAACTACACATTTTGGTTTTACAGGTTATAATTGTTGCTTATTTATATCCCATATTAGAGAAGGACATTGGTGACATGTCAGAGCTGACAGATAATACCTAAGACAGCATACCAGCAGCCCTGTCGTCACAGTGATAAGCTAGCATCTGTCATACGTCACCACACACTGATCCCTCTCTACAATCTATGGATATCCACAAACCACAGTCGACAATAATATAAAACCTTAGATCATTTTTACTAAATGATCTAAGTATAAAACACATAATAGCGACCGTGGTTTTAGCGGTGTAAAATTATTAAAGGAAAAACCTTATATTATTCCAAATTGTAATCTGATTCTTCAAATTTCAACCTAATCTAGATATTTTTTTCGTGAGAGAGGAACAAGTGAATACACAAACTTTCTCTTTTATGTTATTAACAAGATTTATGTGGTCATATTTAAGGTGTCGACTAGCTAATTAATAACAGGTAATATTGACCTTTAACTTATTATACTGCAAGCACGAAAGCATATTTTAAAAGACCAATATAACTCCTATATACCAATACAACTACCATTTTCGGACGAACCGAATTAGCATACAAATTGCACCTCGCCGATATGAGCTAAATTATTCTCAATCTGGGAATAGATTTCTTTGGGCCCCGGAGTTTGATTCTCGCAGTAATAAAGCTCTCGTTGAATATTAAACGGGATGCTGATCAGATGGAGATCAGGGAACATCTCTGCAGCTGAAGATCGAGTTCGTAATACAGTAAGGTGCTACTTACGAATTTCAAATGAATTTGGCCTGACTTAATGACAAGATAAAATTGGCGTTACAATTAGAAGATATGGACTCTAGTATACCGCACGAAAAACGACAGCATAGCTTCACTTTACACCGGTACGTCTTTAGTACGCAATTTACTAAGGTAGTGCTATGGTCGCGTTGTATCCGAATTGGGCTTGAATGATATGATGAGAAGAAACAGATGATGGCTAACGTTACAATTGGGAGATATGGAGTAATAAACGGAACGAAAAGCGACAACAAAGCTATAGCTTTATACCGGTATTCTCAAGCGAGCGGCTACTCTTTGGTGTTTTTATTATTCACTAGCTTCCGTCTGCACCTTCGACCGCGTAGATTTCGGACTTCAAAAGTGGAGTATTATACATTTAAACCTTCCTATAGAACCACTCTTTCCATTTAAAAAAACCCTAGCAAAATCTGTTGCGTAATTTTAAAGATCTAATCATACAGAAACACAAACGGCGGAAAGCGACTTTTTTTATAATATGTAATGACTAGCTTCCAAAAACCGATAAAGGCAGATATTAATTGGAGATGATGATGATGATGATGATGATGGCAGGATTCGTAACAAACTCCGCCGAAACAAGTCAACATTAACAGGCTAGCAATCAATACGGGCTAATGAAAGCAGGTAAATAAATAAACCTAATTTACTTGATCAGCCAATTCATCTAAATGAAGGCGGCTGATTTATCTTTCACCTAATTAATATACCTTTTATCTGCGTCTGCCTTTTGTGATACTAGCTGCGCCCCGCGACTGGTATTGATATTATTTTAATGAACGACAAACGTTTTTCGTTATTGCTTATTAAAGTGTTTAATTGTTTTTGTTTGTGTTATATTAGTTTTTTATGTAATTCAAAGTTTAGCCAAAATAGGATGGCGCATAGATCCAAAAAAGAATCTGTATAAACATATGCCTTTCCAGGGTCTTCTTAGATTTGATATTTCAGCGGCTTCAGAAACCTATTTACAGCATTTAAAAAAGCCTATAATTTATCTGTAACTGCTAAAACAATTGAATGTCCAGTATAACTTTAAATGAAAACTGCAATTTCTTATATCTAGAAAGTTTATATTGGTGAAAATCACCAACTGTACCTGGAAAAGCTTATCACTGAAAAGCTCCAGAGTAAACAAGGGGTCTGTCGGCACCAAATAAGTTTATTGAACAGATATCGGGCACAAAAGCACAATCGGCTGAACCGTTGTGAGCCGAGCCGTAACGAAGTTCCCGTTCTTTGATGCGCCGCAACTATACACTAAGTTTTATTATTGGCGCGTGGTACAAGAGCTAATAGATAGCGGGCGGCATGAGACGTCCGTTTGCCACCTGGTTGCCCGTATGCTTCTGCTGAGTACGAGATGTAGCTGATGTCGGGAGAAATGATATACTTATTCTTGAGATGAGATTATAATCGTAAACTTAACAGAGTTGTAGCTTATTGAGAGAGCGTGTGAGGAGTGTGTTAATTACAGTGCGTTGGCTCCTAATATATGACTCTTTGCTTGTTTATAAATTCCTGTACAAATAGAGAATGGTGCCGAGTGGATGATAAAATATTGTTCGACTATTACAATTTAATAAATGATTATTTTAATGAATATGTGTTGGCATATCCTCATAATAGTGGAGCGGGCAAACTGGCCTTCGGAGGGGGAAGGGGGAGGGCAACGCATCTGTATATCCTAAATTTTTTGGACTTAAGGACGTTGGTAGTCATGAAAATGGCTCCGATCGCTAATTTGCCCCCTACTAATAAAAGAAATAAAAAACAAGTGTTCGATTTTTTTTTTAATGGTATAGGGGGGCAAACGAGCAGTTGTAGCCATTTTCATGACTACCGACGCCCATAGACATCTGCATAGAGAATATACATATGCGCTGCCCCCCTTTCTCCTCCCACCTCCATGGGCCACCGGCTACTTACACACCGCACGAAACGCGACAGCACAGCTGTCACTTCACGCCGGTCTCGTGTAAGCGAGAGGTACCTCCCCGGTCGTGCCGGCCCAATTCGACTGCATGCAAGCATGCAGTGTGGCACTACCTCTTACTAAATCGATGCCTTTTCACTACCGACGCACAGAGATATCAGCATAATTGTTATGCATATTGGCATTATCGTTCTCAAATGAGCCACCGGAGACTGTTAAGTTTCAGTTATAACTTGCAAGTAGCACCCAACACACGCAGGAGCTCGGCGGTAGATTTAGCTGAGTCCACTACCGCTGTTGACTTTTCTTTAGTATAAGTATAATTTCTGCCAAACGCGTTTTGGAACTGACTTGAAGAAGTGTTGATGTTGTTGTTGTTGTTGTTGTTGTTTGAAGGTACAAACAATAATCAAGTTTTTAAATTAAAACTGGGTTTGCGAAATTCACATATAATTAAATAAGGTGATGCTTGTTATAGATTCACCAACAATATAGATAGATGTTAATTTTAGTATTTTATTATACAAATATTAGTCGTTCGCTTTATATTCTATAGGCCATCAGTGGATGAGAGAAACTACCAACCGTTTTGAATGGAAGTCTTATGAGGAGACCTATACCCAACAGTGAGTGGAAATGGTTGAAGATGAGAGAGAGAGAGAGAGAGAGCAATTTAGCCAGCTACTAGAAACTCACGTATCCAAACGTTCTTAGTTAATACATGTCACGCTTGTAACTTGCACCACGACCAAGAACAAGATCAAAGCATGCCGTTCGCGACATCATTAAATGATGTACATGTGAATAAAATTTCAATTCACCAAACAG
>LUGF01053824.1:530219-541909 GCA_001625245.1 Calycopis cecrops
ACTACAGACATCCATAGATATACGAACAATTGTTATTTACATATCCCTTTGTCTTGAAAACTCACAAGCCGATGAGAACATGACAAATTCGCCTGCACCACATATATCCTTACCTTTTAGAAGCCAGGCAACTGCTTGAGTCCAATTGCACACTGAAAGTTCTTTGCTTCTTACCAAATTTTATAATTCTAGGGTAACGGGAAGTACCATATAGCTTTCAGATATCGTGCAGGCTAATAGAAATATATCGGCTTATATCTTTTGATTACTTTAAAACAATATTTTTTTTAGGTAAGGGATAACTAGGGTTGGAAATGAAACAAAAACATTGTCACCGTGTGATTTATTGATAAGAGCCCTGTTTTCAAAACTATTTACAAACAGCCAAACCTCATCCCAATAGCATGGAGTTGATATTGAACACAAAACTGTCGGTAGATAAGCTTAAGTTAAGTCGTTCAATTCTAATAATCGACCCTTCCCACTTTAAAAATAAAAAAAATAGCTTCCTTTGGGATACAGCCCTACAAGCAGTAGTACAACATAGCATGCTACTCCGGAATAGTGTAGCTTGCTATAGTGTGAGAATTTTCATTGCCGGATAAATATTTCCGAAAACGACTTTTCAAACAAACAAAGTTTGAAATTCACTATATGTTATATATATGAAAAAACCATTAATAAGCAATTGTATAACATTATATATATATATTAGGCAATATATTCAGTAGGTCATTCCGAACTCACATTAATTGAATTCAAACTATATCTCATTCAGATTCTGAAAATAGGTCAACAGTTCATTGAGTTTGATCTTAGCTCTTTCATAATATTTTTTCTCTTTGTACACAGATTCTTTCATCAAATATGAAGATCAAAGAGTTTTACGTCCCAGAATAGCATTATAAGTGAATACTAAATAAATGTGGAAAAAACCGGTCGTCTCCTATCCATAACTACAGTTGTTAAAGCATTCACAGTTTAAGTTAAATCAATATCAACTCCATTTACAAATATATTAGTTAATATAAACACATACGAAGCTTACATTTACGTGTTTTCTTTTAAATCAAATTTGTTAAAACTCATAAAGAATCTCCATTAATTGTTGTGAATTATGTTGTCTAAAATTAATTATGTAGTTGAAAAAAAATCTCACTTATTTCTTTTCTGTTGTTCTTTAGTTGGTAAGATATTGCAAGGAAATCGATATTGTATTATTCTCAGTAATTATTTTTATCTGCTTTTGCGACACCACATTAATAGTAGGCAGTTTGTGTATTAGGTCAATCATTACAATATTAGGTACATATGATTGTTTTTAACATTTGATAGCTAGCCATTTTAATTTGGAGACGTTTTGATCTAGTTCTTAAAAAAGCAAGAAATCTCTCCAGTACACACATTTTAAATGGCAAAAAAATGAAGCAGCAAAACACAATAACTAGAACGAAAAAGAAAAAAGAAAATACAACTACTGATGACTGAATTATCATCCCTCTAAACTAAAAATAACAAACTTAACTATTAAAACAAAAATAACAACGATCTTGGATCACAATGATCCGTGATAAAAAAAAGTTGCAGATAATGTCCTTGTCTATACAAATTACATGCACAACAGAAATGGATTAAATAAAAAAATGCTAAATACAAATACATACTGATATTCACGCACGATGCACGACGTAGCGACATATGCAAATACTGATATGAGGCGAAGCAACTAGCATGTAGATAACTCCACAAAAATAATGTATGATCACGCTATATGCTACGTCTTGCTAGAATGTTACGAAAGTTACATACATATATGTGAAAGTATAAAATTTTTGATATGATATATGCTATAACTATGATAATTGATTTAAAACCTGTCTGACTTACAATGGCTAACGTGGTTCTTAGGTACACAATTTTAAGATATTCGTATACCGACATATTTGCAATTGACAAAAGATACTACTACTAACACAGTACAAAATTTGGTAAAATTAATAAAATTACAATTTATAAACGGTATGCCGTTGGAAAATGTAACATGCTTCTCTACAATTAGAAAAGAAGAAAATTGAACGTATAGAGGATGTAGTTGGTAACATAATCGATACAAGCAACGAGTAGTTCAGTAGCAGAAGTAGATATAGAATGTTTCAAAACGTAGAAGTTGACGAGTAAACATGTCGCATCCATGTACTTGGTCCATGGCATTGCTAATGATAAAAGTTATAAATTGCTTAATTTAAAAAGTCTTGGAAATATCTGTTATTCACTCTTGATGATGCTTTCATTATTCAGATGTCTCTTATATGACTTCCTATATGACCGCATTTTACACGCAGATTTGCTAATCGTACCTCAGCAACGTGAAATATATTTATTACTATACTATAGTACGAAATATAACTAAAGAATTGATTACGATCGTATTTGTAAATTTTCCAATTTAATTTCCTACATAAACCCCTTCATTTCAAATTTGCCTAACGTATATTTCCTAACAACAAGCTATCCCTGTTTCGTATACACAAGACCTGTTGATCTATTTCATATGATTACCAGCCTACCAGATAAAATCCCTGAATATTTATCCAATCTTCTCTACTGTTCTGAAGATTTCATTGATACCTTTTTTTTATGGTATAGGAGGGCAAACGAGCAGTTGTAGCCATTTTCATGACTACCGACGCCCATAGACATCTGCATAGACTACAGATGCGCTGCCCCCCTTTCTCCTCCCACCTCCATGGACACCTTATTTACAAACATGATCTAGTCTGATTCTAATAACCCTTTTTTCCTTTACCCGTCCAATTGATATTATAATCACAACCCTGCAAATATCACACATCTCTACACTACGTAACTCTTCAATTCTAATTTGATAATTCTTCCTCTTCTATATCTGCTTCTGGATTCTGAACTCGTTTCACTGCTATCGTATATTTACTGTAGAGAAGAATATATTTCTTCAATCTATTTCTATTTTTTGATCTAATCATTTGGTATCTGCACGGTATAATTAGAAACGTCAATCTTATGGCTAAAGTTTTTACTTTTAAATATTAATCGCAGCCAAATACATAAAGTTAAAATGTTGCACTTTGCGATTTAAAATGGAAAAAATATATATAATACTAATGACAATTTGCTTTCTTAATGATTCAGCAACATATTCTATTACTATTCAAAAAACCTACACAAACACAATTGGAAACTAATGGCATCGATCTATTACATCTAAGAAAGAAACTACTAATATTGTACTAAATTTAAGTACAGCTGTGATTGAAAACGTGAAAGGGTGCTGAAAATACGAAAGTTGCTTAATTTGACTTGTGTTAATGCTGACAATTGCACTCCCTTAAAATACAATCATAATAAAGTATTTCATAGCATAGTGAATACGCTGAAAGGAACGAGAGAGCAAATAATGCATGTCTCACACACACAACCACAAAGTAATAAAATTATAAGTAACCACTTACATATTATGAACATTATTTATCTCAAACGCATTTTATTATCATGCATTAAGCCTAGGCACTTATGGCGAGCATACTCGTATTTTGGCATTATCTGTACCACAAAACATTTGATAATTATATATACAGAATATGTACTATCGATGAAAGGAACATTGCAGAGTGTGACGGAAAATTTTTGTCTTACACGCTAAATGTAAATTCATTTGCTTAACCTAATTTTGATTGAAAACATCTTAAAATAGCTACAATAAATGTTACAACAGTAATTTATCCTTCCAACAAAGAACACAAAGACATTTCCATCCACAACGATCGTAATGACGAAATGTTATGAAATTTGCATCTAAGAATGGGAAAAGTAAATTTACAAAATATTGAAATATGAAAAAAAAATCAAATGATTCCAAACAAAAATACTCCAAGTTTTTCAATAGAATGATGTTTGAAAACAAAAACAAAAAAAAAACTTTTCTTTTGCGACTTAAAATACATTTAATGAATAGCATTAACGCAATCGTTACTTTGTTCATATTAGAAATACAAAATACATCAAAGGTAATTGCTAAAAAAAGTTATAACGCCTATATTTATATTGTCACAGAAATAAAATTTGGTATAATGCGAAGCGAGGCCTACACTAATTACAAAGTATTTACATATTGACTTGATGTCACAGCACGCACGACAGCTGCAGCACAGCGTAACTCTCACTATAGTTCGTAATAAACTAACGACCGCCTCCATCAGCTGAAATACTGACGAACCTGACGATATGGGCACATGTAATAGTAACTAAACAAACGACACTTACAGTCACACCAATGATAATATCCTAACTGTACTGATTGTAAATATTTCAATTGTACACCAATCAAGACGAGTAATCAGAACCGTGAACGTTAATAATTAGAATTTACCAACTAGTGGAAACTGTATAAAAACCTTATCTCTTAAAGTGATAAGGAATCCATCAAGAATTGGCAATGCATTCCAACTATACCAATCAAGAAAATTAAAACACATTGTAAAAACGTTTCCCGTAAAGGATTGATAAGCAAAGGGGAACTACAACTGATGCAAATATTCCAGCCAGTTGTTTTTACTCATCATCTCCTTTGTAAGAACAATAAGAATAATCGACGTTGGACCATAGAAACGAGGATGCTAGGTATAATACCGCGCAATTTTTATTAACGTTGCCAGTTGCTACTTCACACACAGTACTTATCGATATTTTAGAATTTAGATTCCATCGAGCAGCCATTGATTATATTAATCTCACTATCATATTTGGTATATGCGTATGCTATTTCTAATCAAATTCATTAATTTGTATATTAATATAAATTCCCTTTCCATCAATCTAAATAATTACAAACAGTACAACGAACAAACGAAAACCCGAAAAGATATGAATCATTTATTTGTTAAGCATCTAAGCTATATTTCTAAATTCCGATAATTAATTATCTATTCTGCTATTTATATACTTCCATATCAAAAGGGTATAAGTAGAAAATCTAATTGTTTCGAAAATTTAGTAATCAAAATGTATTTTTTCTTAGGTTTACGCGAATGTTACTCAATTATAATGAAACAACTTTAATGGATTTTGTTACGGTTTATTTAATTTTTTTTACGATATAGGGGGCAAACGAGCAGGTGCTTAGTGACTACCGCCGCCCAAAGACATCCGCAAAACTAGGTGTCTTGCTTTACTTTATTAATGGTTATTAATTAAATTACTTACAAATATCTCACAGCACTGCGGCCATGGTCACGGGTGGACTGTCCATTGTAACCATGGTAGCTGTAAAGCCTTTGAGACGGCGGGCTTGTAGAATGATAAAATAAACCACGATAAAATCCGTTAAAATTGATATATTGTAATAAAACGTATTTTGTCCGAACCCGGATCTGTGGTTGATATTTTGGAAATCCTCACGCACAACAATACATTACATTTGGTATGGTAAGTTCAGTAATACTAAAACATACCAAAACTTCACATCTCAGTAAATACGTTACCAGAGGTAACTCCACAGCTCCCGTCCTATTCTTATTTGTATGAAAGTCGAGGTTATGAAGAATAAATGCAAAATGAGGTAACGGAGGTTGTCCTGCCTCACTCTGCGGGGCACGTTCGCGATGTCGCCCTTCTTAGGGAACTCTCCTGTGCGGTAAAACTCTTCCAGCATCTTCTCCTTTTCTATGAATCTATCGTATAACCACTGCGTCATTTCTTCTAGGTCATGAGGGATCTGAAATTTAAAAAACATGTGTACTTGTATCTACGTTCGTAGCTTTCTGCAGCGTATAAATACTTAACAAAAAAGGTGGAGTAAATTTTAGACATGTAATAAAGAACAGTCTTGTAAGAGTTAGTGCCACACTGCATGCTCGCAGCCGAATTGAGTCGGCACGACCCGGGAGGTACCACTCGCTTACACGAGATTGGTGTAATGTGTTTAGTGCGGTGTGTAAGTAGCCGGCTGCCCAAGGAGGTGGGAGAGAGGAGGGCAGCGCATCTGTATGGCCCCTAAGCGAATGTCTATGGGCGTCGGTAGTCATCAAAATGGCTCCGACGGCTAGTTTGCCCCGCTATACCATAAATATAAATATATACATGAAGTGATATCAGTGCTGTCGCGTTGGATGCGGTATGTGAGCAGCTGGTGGCGCATTGGGAGGGAGTGGGGAGGAAACACATCTGCGTGATTATCCGGAGGGCCGCGGGCGTCGGTGACCATTAAAGTGGTGCGACTGCTTGCCCCGTATGTTATAAAAAAATATATAATTTATTAAGGTTTACAGCTTTTTAGGTCTACTGCTTTCATTTTATATAATGTGCCGAATCAATGCTACATTATACATAACAAGTGGAGCGGTAGGTAATGTCTATTACATAACCTACACATCGCTCAAAATGTACATGTATCAATGCTATATAAACTTCTTTTAAGTTTACGCAAATATTATACATTTTATGTTTTATTACTAAACGTCTTCTATTCTATGCTTAATATTAATGTCGCAGTCGGATTGTATAAACCGCCGTATTACATTACGGCTAGCCATTTAGAAAAACAGGGCCGTTTTGTAATGCGGCGCGCCGCATTACAAAACGGCCGCGGCGGGTCAACGATTAGCCGGATTGTCGTTGAGAAACGTTCTACAATATGGCGGCTCACGTTTAGCCTCATTGTGCCAATCCACTGGACTCGCTCGCTTCGCTCGCTCGTTGTGTATAAACATAGTCTAACCTAACCTAACCAATCCAAGTATGATTCTGCATATATATTTAACAAGTTTCCATTGTTTAATCAATGTTTTTATCGTATTCTAGTGAGACATTTTCCTTATTTGACGCCATTATTGTTGTGAGCGCCGCGAGTGTTAAAATTGGGAACTATATTCTGTCAAAGAGGCGAATAATGACACGGACTATTACATTACGTCTAGCCATATTGAATAACGTTTAGAAGCGAACACTTTCTGGCGGTTTTTGACCTAGCCGTATTCAATCCGGCTAAGCGTTGACCCGCCGCATTACAAAACGGCCCTGTTTTTCTAAATGGCTAGCCGTAATGTAATACGGCGGATTATACAATCCGACTGCGACATTAATATAATAATAATATCTGTGGTACTTTTCACACTACGTTAGTCTAGCCTCATAGTAAGTACAGTAAGGACTTGTTTTACGGGTACTAGACAACGGACAATAATATAATGTTTTATAAATTTAAGAAATGTTATTATAGAAATACATATAATACATAGATAAACATCCATGACCAAGGCGGGAGTCGAACCCGCGACCCCTGGCGCACTGCCCCAGTCTGCTATTGTTAATGAAGGAATGGCCTTGTACTCACATCGGTGATGGGGTAGATCCTGTAGTGTATGTGCGTGGTGCAGGCGGGCCGGATGCCGCACACGATGTCCTGCAGGTGGATGGGTATGCGGTCCGGGTACGCGATGGTCACGTCCAGCACCCACTCGATGTTGTCGCCGATGTGGTTCTCTGCTTTCTTCGTGTTATTTTGGTTTACGTCATCTGAAACATTATTAAAGTTAGTTTTTACATTTTTATTAGAAGTTTTTTCTACCGTACAAGGGGGCAAATGGGCAGTGGAGATATCTGCATAGAGGTTACACAGATACTTTGCCCTTCTTCTTAGGATTACCAGCGGTGGGAACGAGTTGTGGGCCAAGTAGTACAGGGGCAAACGAGCAGTCGGGTCACCGAGATGATGGTGTTCTCCGACGTCCACAGACATCTGCAACACCAGGGGTTTTGCAGTTGCGTTGCCGGCCTTTAAGATGAGATTGGAACTAAAGAACTATAAAGTGCGTTGCGCACACACACTTGTCCTCAATAAGTTCTGAGCAGTTTTCTCCTCTGTATAGAGATGTCCACCGTAACCTATATCGACTAGGACATATATATTGACCTGAGACTGCCAGGTATGAAGTTCTGAGCTAAGGGTCTGAGTTCCAGACCAGAAAAGAGATTTTATACCCTTAGTACTCCTCGAGGTGCTGGCTCCGTCAGTTTTCCAGCCCACTTCGTCCATGATGACCTTCAGCGCGCCCGCCCGCGGCAGGGACACGTACTCCAGTTTCGGCAGGTTGTTCTTCTCAGCATACCTGAGACAGAAATGAAAAAAATCTATATATATAAAACTCAAACGTGACATAGCCTTCCCAGACCCTTCATGTAGGTGCACTCTTCACTACATAGTGTAAAACAAAGTCGCTTTCCGCCACCTGTGTGTCTGTATGCTTAGGTCTTTAAAATTACGCAACATATTCAAGAGGAATCTATATATATATAAAACTCAAAGGTGGCATAGCCATCAACGCACAGCCCAAACCACTGGACGGATCAAGTTGAAATTTGGCATCCAGGTAGATGTTACGACGTAGGCATCCGCTAAGAAAGGATTTTTAGAAATTCAACCCCTAAGGGGGTGAAATAGGGTGTTGAGTTTATATGGATTTCTTAGAAATTAACGCGGGTGAAACCGCGGGGCACAGCTAGTCATGTATATATTATGTTTGTCTGTATGTCCATTATAGAATCGTAAACTATGCATTTGATTATGTGATGATATTTAGCAAAGTTCTTGTGCATGAACCCACGGAGGTTTTTGAGCTGGTACCACGAATTATCTACAGATGGCGTAGCAACGCCGCATGGTCAAGCTAGTTTTTATTTTTTATGATACAGGAGGGCAAACGAGCAGCCGGAGCCATTTTCATGACTACCGACGCCCACAAACACCCGCATAGAGGCTATATAGACGCTCTGCCCTCCTTTCTCCTCCCACCTCCATGGGCCACCGGCTACTTACATACCGCACGAAACGCGACAGCACAGCTGTCACTTTACGCCAGTCTCGTGTAAGCGAGAGGTACCTCCCCGCTCGTGCCGGCCCAATTCGACTGCATGCAAGCATGCAGTGTGGCACTACCTCTTACCGTTATAAATAAAGTATTACAATTAAAACTACTACATGGGATTTTATCGCGGTTAAATAATAACATTTTATTGTTGTGTTTGACAATGTTTCTAGCAAAGTGTAATGTGTGTATCATACATAATCATACATACACACAGTAGGTACATCTTATTCACTGACCTGTGGCTGATCTCCTTCCTCTTGTGCAGGAAGCCGCCCTCGGGGAACAGCACCATGAACTGCCTCCCCAGAGGTATGTAGAACTCGTGGATGTGGCTGCGCAGCTGCTGCAGCGACAGGTCACGGTTCGCCTTGCCCTGGAAGAGAATAAACCATGTTGTAATCATTGGGAATCAAAAATTGGGCGGGCAATGCAGAGGCTCCGTTGTCTGGACTGATATCCTATCCTCAAACATCAGAATAATCTAAAAACGCACAAAAGACAACAGAATACTTTTTTTTTATAGCATAAGGGAGCAAACGAGCAATCGGAGCCTTTTGTTCACTACCGACGCCCATTGACATTCGCATGATTGTTACGCAGATGCGTTGCCCTCCTATCACCGCCCTCCCTTAATGGGCCACCCGCTACTTACAAACCGTACGAAACGCGACAGCAACGTATCAATTCCGTTGCATAGGAGGATGTAGTGTCATGCACCATGCATGGCACTACCTCCTATGCAGCATGGCACTATCTCCTCCTAAAACGTAAGTTCATTACTTACAAGGTTGTCTGTGTGCGTCCCTTCCGATGCCACCGACAACCCACCAACACGTGGCTGAACAATGTTGCCGTGTAATTCGTTAATCCGCCGACGGCTTTTGTGTAGTAAATTGCCTGTTTCCTCGTCGTGATAAAAATGTTTCCGCGTGTTTGTCCGCCCCCTCCCCGCGTCCTCCCGCCCTCTACACTACACGCGACACACACACACACACATTGCTGTGAATAGGCCATAGGATTCAATCATCCACAAGAGAAAGCCGAGAGTGAGATTTGTTAAGACTTTTTTTTTTTTATGGTATAAGGGGACAAACGAGCAGTCGGATTTTTTTTCATGACTACCGACGCTCGTAGAGATCGCACAGAGGCTACACAGATGCGTTGCCCTCCATCCTCCTCCCATCTCCACGAGCCACCGGCTACTTACACACCGCACAAAACGCGACAGCACAGCTGTCACTTTACGCCGGTCTCGTGTAAGCGAGAGGTACCTCCCCGCTCGTGCCGGCCCAATTCGACTGCATGCAAGCATGCAGTGTGGCACTACCTCTTACTAAAAGTCAGTCAAGAAAAACATCAATCTCTTCTTTAGCCCTCCGAGCAAGAAGAATTGACCAGAGCCGCCAATAATCAAGTTTTCAGTAAGAGAGACGAGGACCTGGGAGCACCTCTCGCTGACACGATACTGTCGCAACATGGAAGCTATGTCATCGCATTTCGTGCGACATAAGTTTTCTGTGGCCCATTGGCCCATTGGAGTGGACAATAAGAACCTTTGCATAATGCAACGCACGTTTAACGTTTGCGTGCATATGCACCTAAAATATTGTGCAATTAATCTGTAATTATGACTATTCGTAAGGATTGGTCAAAACAGAAGTAATCAATCCGAGGCGCAACAGCACACGCAACCGAAACAAACATGTTAATGAGGTGAAATGTTATCTATCCAGTTGCTGCGGACACGTGGACAAATATCTAGTATATATATTTCTAGGTCATTTGTCAGGTTTCGTATTTTATTACATTTTATAATACTGGGGAAGCCTATATCCAGTAGTGGTCGAAAACAAGCTGATGATGATTATTTTTGTATGTGTGATGTGTCCTTTATATTTTCTTGACACACGTACAGACTACAGACGGACGACAAATAATGGTTATCTTCTTCCCAGTCACCCACAGAACCCTAACCTTGTCAGGTACAGGATACTAACCCTTAGATCGCACAGCTAATCTGAATACTGGACAATAAAAAAGTCTACTACAATCTTACGCATTAAATTCTCTTGTCACAATGCTATTACTAGTACTATACTATACTATACTCCTCCGATAAAGGCTCGATCGAATGCGAATCGAAACTTACACGGGTGAAGCCGCGAAGCGCAGCTAGTATATCTATAAAATTAACAGAATATACATATTGAAATGTTACAAGTTATGTCATAAGTGATTGAAGCGACTCGAAATTTGCACATTCTAGTCAACAGTCAGGTTGGCCGAGTGGTCTAAGGCGCCAGATTTAAGCTCTGGTTCCCGAGAGGGAGCGTGGGTTCGAACCCCACACCTGACAGATCTTTTGTTTTTTTATTACATTTTGTTTTTTAATTTATCATTGAATTTCATATTTTTTCTATAACAAAAAAGGTTTTTATACATTTTAAGTTTTTGAAATTTTATAACAATTATATTATGTTACAAATACTACCACATACATGTATTTAAATTAAATAATCATTTTCATTCAACATCAATTATAATAATCATGATCAACACACGTCAGTCAAAAAAATAGTATCCAAAAAAGATTTTAATGATGACGTTCAAAAATGTATTTTCATCATCACTATCACCATCACCCGCCATAATGTACTCTCCACCATATAATGACGGATACATTGCCTAAGTAGAGTATTGACCGGTCCTAGCGTTGCTGTGTGTAAATATTCAGTGACGCGTCAGGTCAACGACCGACATTTACATATCTATTTCATGATCATCATCATC
>LUGF01053824.1:544280-573387 GCA_001625245.1 Calycopis cecrops
GGGGGGGGGGAGGTACCTCCACCTGTCGCTATTTCTATATCGTCAAATTATGATGACTTTCAACTTTTGTGTGAGTTGGCGCTATTACAAAAGTTTTTACTTTGCAACCGAATCTCGAATTTCGAGCAGTTTTTAGTAATAGATATTACAAGCCAACCTTTTTCTGTTTTTCAAAATCTTTTATATCTAGACCCATAATAATCGTTATAATCTAATGTGTAGTCTAGTCTACTTGCTTCCTTTTAAATGTCACAAGCCACGTGAGGTTCTTACCTGCCCGGTCGTGCCGGGCTGATCCAGCCGCAAAAGAGCATGATTGATGATACTACTACGTTATGAGGCATAATATCTATGTCGATATATTATGTATATACGTGTCAAAATTATTATAATATAAAAATCAAAGGGTCAAGTGTGGTTGCCGCTGTCGATCCTGGCGGCACAGAAGTAGCAGCGGTGGGAACGAGTAGTGGGCCAAAGCCCGTTTAAAAAAAAATATACTTAATGTAAAAAAAAACAAGCGAATAGCTGAAAAGTTGAAAATTATATAATTTCGTTAGCAGATAGAATAAGATGTATCTAAGACAAGTAATACAGTAAGATGAATCTCGCAAGAGAATTTATATGGCGTATTTTACTCTTATTTTATTTTTACTGATATATTTTTAACCGCGACAATTATTTAATCATTACAATATAACAACTTTACGGATTTTATTGCGGTTTAATTAATTTAACAAGTCCGACGTAATTAATATTCGCGTAATTATTCGCGTATACTTAAGAGATCATTACGCGAATTAAATTTCTTACACTTTACAAGATTTTAGTCCTGACATGATTTTAAACCGTTTATTAAGGAGTAATCCTTAAATAAAAGATTTAGCGCAGACATGGAGCTCGATGTTTAAAGGGAACTTGACCCCAGTCCCCAGGGGAGTCGAGGTCGGGTGTGAGCACCACAAGTGGGCCCTCGCCGCCGCTAGATAATGCCGGCGCACCTCCTTACGTACTTAGCTGCTGCCTTTACGTGTAAAGACTTAAATCTGACCGCTTTGGTGCAGTGGTTAGAATGTACGCCTCGGTTACTTTTTTGTGTAATATTATCTCATAATTAGTTAGTCTGCAGTTAGTTGATGATTTGGAGTGGTTAAAATTTGATTTTCCCAATTTTAAGAATTTATCTAAGTTAAAATTACTCTCTGATTTAAGTCAGTAACAATAGCCATTCAGCCTTCGCATATTAGAAATATCATCGTTTACAATGGTCTTTATTAGAAACTTTTATTAAAGTTTTTGTATTGTAACTCATGGCTACCCATAGAGAGATATCAGTAATCAGTAGGTATTACAGAATGAGCGTAAAGAAGTGTGTGGCACACTTCTTTACGCTGGCGTATTATCGTTAGTACAAAGGTTCGTCCACAATATGTAATGAAGCAAGCATAAACCCCCTGTTCCGTTTAGTCATACACTTAGTTCTACATGTATGACTAATTGGAAAAATATGTCCGTCTAGTTCTACAGGTATGTATGACTATTAAGAATTGGTAAAATATTAAAATTGTGTTCCTGTTAGTTATACATGTTACTTCTGTTCATTCTTAGTTCTACATGTATGACTACTTGGAAAAATAATTCTGTCTAGTTCAAGGTAAAGTATTTGTGACTATTTTGTCAACAGCAATGTTTCACAACTTTCCTAATTCTACTATGAGAGGTCAAATGATTTATATGAAATTTGGTTATACTTATAAGTATACATAATATATCCTATACAAGACTGATGCGACCAACAATTCATTACCTCCCAAAAAATTTTGACAACTCTGCGAAACAGAAATGTCTCATGTAAAAAAAAGAGCGACTTCAGCGAGAGATCCAAAAAACAAACTTCCAAATCACATAACCTAGTTACACCAATACACCCCCGAACTCCGTAAGACGGCCTGACACATAACGGCCCGGCCACAGCTGCAGCGACGCGTCTTGCGACGCGACGAGCGACGCGGCGAGCGTCAAGACGTGACATACAAAATGTATGCGCCATGCCACAGCTACAGCGACGCGTCTTGCGGCGAGGCGAGCGGCGAGGCAATACTCGACGCGCGAGTGAAAGAGAGACAGACTCGTCGCTCGTCGCGTCGCAAGACGCGACGCTGTAGCTGTGGCCGAGCGGTAAGACGTATAAACAAAATTCCCTCCAACTCCAGTCGCGTCTACGATCGCTTAACGAGTCCTGAAACTTTCGCCTCGTTACCGCCACTGAGCGTAAGATAAGAGAAAAAACTTATATTAATGCGTACACGGTCGGCCAGAACAATTGCAAGCGTAAACGCCACTATGTAAATATAACATTCAGTAGGATAGGTACTCTCTCATTATTTGCACATCTTCCTCTTTCTTTCTAAGCCACTTAAGAATCATAGGAGCATTAAACGAATGACGTGTGTCCCGTGGTTTCCCAAGAGAACTCTTCATCGATTACTCTTAGGTATAGAAAGTATTTTTTAATATTAATTTAGATAATAGTACTACTACTGATTGTAAGATAGCGCAAAAATTAATATTAATGCGTACACGATCGGCATCCTTCCCTATGAAACTTTAAATAGGTTTCGTCATGTCACTTTGATTTTTCTCCAATTCACTAATTAATTACTTAACATTTACTATTTTTACAAGACCGTTCATTTCGAAGCTAATTGTTCAATGTAGCCACTTTTTATGTCCCCCGGTGTACGGCAGGAGTCACAGACGTGTGGTTTTTGCAGGAAGCAGCGTAATTACCTGAGCTCTCTCAACTTCACACGTGTATGAATCGCACGTTAAAATAACAAATTGAACTGTTACCAGCTTTTAGTTTGTTACGATTGTTAATATCATAAAAATGGTGTGATTCACATTCGGTAAAATTATACTTCAGAAGGATTCAGAGCTTTAAATGACAGTGCCAAATTGGGCCAGCAGGATTTCGTGTGATTTGTGGGTCTCCGGTGGCCAAGGAAGAAGAGGGAGAGCACGACTATAAAATAACTTAGTGGCTGTTCATGAGCATCTCTAGTCTTTATTAGGCGCCGTTCGTTTGCCCTCTTATACTGTTAAAAAACTAACGATACGTGCAATAATACATCTCAGACTGCTACTACGTTACGTATTTTCTGTTAATCTAAATGAAACCATTGTAAAGTTTCACACTACGAAACGTAACAGAGTTGCTCCACTAATGGCCTCTGATCCAGTCAGTTAGGCAATGACGTAATGAGCCATACCACCGGCTGGGCGTTCATTTATATAAAATATATATAACTGCCAAAGGTGCGAACATCTTAAATAAGACGTTTATATTTTCGTAGAATTTCTTCGCTTCTAATCGCATACTTGCAAGCTCGGGTAGTTCGGCAATTATAACTAACTGTTGTCGCTCAGTGACCCTAAGTGGGTCTTGGTCCTAAACCAGAGCTGTTGTCCACCCCGCATGATCTCGCACAATTTGTTGGCTTGGATCTCACGCAAGTCAGCTTCCACCAAGCCACTCCACCGGTAATTATAAATAGCTAATAAATTACATCTTTAATTACAAGTTACAGGAAAACTGACTGCATGACTTGATATTACCCTTTAGTAATATCAAATTCAAGGAATTCAGACTTAACTCCATTATATTTCTAGGCCTCACTTTGACGCCTACACAAATATGAGACAACCACATTTAATGCAGTTGAAAAATAAAATTGTTGAAACAGTTATTATTTCATTCATGATTTTTATTCTCTATTAAATCTTAATTAATTATAATTAATTTAACATGTTAACGATGAGCAGTCATTGTGTGCTAATGAAGTCTTTATATTCTATGCAACACCGCCGCTCGCCAGACGTCCGTCTCGCACGAGCGCTCGTATGCAAATGACACGTCCAGTGCGCATGTGTGCGAGTCGGCGCGTGCGCAGGATTTGAATACACAGAAAGGAATTATAAGAATTATGTTGTATAAGTTTTAAGGCTGATTTGACTTATCTGCGTAATTTACTGCAAGGATATTCATATTCGTTGTACCCTTTTCGAATCGCCTACACAAGACGCAGCAGAATACGCCTATGTATACAAAGATTTTTAATGCGTTGCCTGTGTCTCTACATGATCACTACCGATGTTATATTAATTGAGGGTCCTCTTATTCTCGGTAGTGTCAATTCAAATTGTGCCGGTGGCCCATGGAAATGGAGGAGGAAGGAAGGCAACGTATCTGTATAACCTCTACGCACACGTCTATGGGAGTCGGTAGTACTCGCTCCGAATTGTCCTCTTTTTTTTTTATGGTATAGGAGGGCAAACGAGCAGTTGTAGCCATTTTCATGACTACCGACGCCCATAGACATCTGCATAGACTACAGATGCGCTGCCCCTCTTTCTCCTCCCACCTCCGTGGACCACCAGCTACTTACACACCGCACGAAACGCGACAGCACAGCTGTCACTTCACGCCGGTCTCGTGTATAAAGAAAATCCAATAGAAATGGTGAAATGAACGTTCGGCTGGGATATTATTTAGCCGAACCTCTACATTGCAAATCCATCCAGACTAAAGAGACAAGACAAGCAATAAAACATCCAATCAATGACGTATCAATTTCGGTTGGTTTACGTTATCACAGCGCCAATTACACGCCAGTGTCGTCCAATTACCGACCTGATCTATTATAGATCATTAACGGCGTATTGATATAACGGGTTTGCTAATTAATGTTAAATAACGGACCTCCCATGTCCAACAAAAGGTAGTGCCATGCTGAATAGTAGGCGAAGATACGACAAAGTTGACTCTTACCCACAAGATCTCTTACTGACCATCTAACAAGTGATGGCTAAACAAACTAAGTAGCCGGCAGCCAATTGAGTGGGACGGAGAGGGGGGAATGGGTACTCACTAAATTTGTGTTTGTTCGTGTGACTCTTGAAAAAATGTTGGTTTGTGAACCCAGTGGCGGATTATCCATTTAGCTATTTCTAAGGGTTTATCGCTTACAGAAGCCACACAATAAAGCAAAGCATACATGGGCTTAAAGCAATAATTATATGTGACGTTAATGTTCAAAATTATAGTTAGTTAATCAAAGTAACGGCTTGGATAAAATTTGCCACACGCTTCGCGCCAGTTTAATTCGGCACTGTGTTTTCTTAGGCGTCTTATTGCAGTGAGTACACAAGTAGGGCAACACATCTGCACAATAATGTTGATTTATAAACATTGGTACTCACCAAAAGGCATCTTTTCGCTTTTATATTATAAAAAAATATAAAGAAGAATAGCAAATTAATATATAGCCCATATCCAACAGCCGATAAAAACGCAATTACAAAGATACGGTTACTATAAATAAAGAGTATCGCAACGGGCTCATTCTCCTCTCGCGGCCGGTCTCAACTCCGGAAAATTGGACGTGGAACTCTGCGATCGGCCAATTCGGCTCGCCGCGGTTTCCTCCCGTTACAGTTTTACAAAGGGAGGAAACCGCTCCTCCCCTTACACAGTTTTACAATGAGAGGAAACCGCTCCTCCCGTTAAACAGTTTTTCCTCGTGCGCCCGTATTTCTGGCGGGTAATTACGTGAAAGTCGTTACTGAGGTCTTTAAGTTTTATTATGAGTCTTTCGAGCGGATTTTCTCACCTCTGATTAGGGGGTCAAGTTATAATGGACACAGAAGGCCCCCTGCGGTCGACTGTGAGCGTGTCAACTTTTACAAACGTAATCTTTGCTATTAATTTCGTAAATTAACGCAAAATTGCAAACAGAAGAGTTAAATTTTAAAATTAATGAGAATTTACTCCCTTATTTTATTAAAATCAATATGTTAATCTGTTCTACCCATGAAAAACAACTGTATATTGTATAGCATTTAAAACCCGTATACTGAGAGCGTTAAATGGATATTTTGGCACATTACTTCTTACGAAACAATAAAAGACACGCTGTATAAAAATATGATGAGCGCAATCGTGTGAAACAGTAACGCTTTAACGCATTACGCCGGTATTGTGTGAGCGACAGATCTCCCTTGTCACATCCAGTTTCCGTTACTGGTTACATGTATTATTTTAATCGTCATTAAAAACCCTACGACAAAATCTGTCAAGCGGTTCCGGAGATTTGTATATAGATTGTACATACATACATACCGAAATAAAACACATCAGTTCCCTAATGCGATAGGCAAAGTCAACCGAACGGCATATATCACGATCAAAACACATTTTTTACATAGAGATAAACATCAAAAAACACATGTCAAAAATAAACATATGCTAATGCTACTTGCTCGAGCATTGAGCGGTGAGTGTGAACTGGTGACGTCACGCCCACCTGCCGCCGGAAGCGCCGCGCCGCTGCGCACGCGCAGACGCGCCCCTCATTTACGTGCCGTACGCTGGTCGTTGCGCATATGGCGTGTGTCTGTTTTAATTAATCGTTTTTGTAATACCATAGGGTACTGGTTACCCTTCTATGTTGCACGGGTCAGACGGCAGTCGCTCCGTTTAACATTTGAAGGCCTTATCGAGTCTCCTAGATTTTGCTGTTGACCTCAATACCATCTGATAAAAGACGAAGAGTAACTATTAGACGGATTTGGTTAAAACAAATCAACAAAATATCTAAGACTACTTAAGATATTACCTATAAGGAATAACATAATTTTATTTTTTATCCCGAAAAAGAAAATGATTTCCTCGGGCAATCGTGAAGCACAGCTGGTCGAGCTTTGGCGTGCGACGTTCGGTATTATTTGGCGCAAAAATACAAAACGAATTTTATTAAAATTAAACGAATAAACATAACATAAACACACTCTTTATTACTAAAGTCAATATTACGATGGTAAGAGGTTTTTCACGGATGAATCCGCAGGGCGCAGTAGCACACATTTCACAAACAGCGTCCATAAAAGATAATTAAAATGGACGTCCACACTCCGGAACGAGAAACGTCAAACTTTTTAATAAAAAACCAATAAACAGCGCCGCGCGACAAAGGGACCAAACTTGTGTTTGTGAATTTCAAAGCGGCATCGATTAAGCGAAATTATCAATTAAAACAATTGGAAACTCGGCAGTCGGGTACCTCAGTTTTAATAATGGACAACTTTGTATTAATCAAACGATTGGCGGAGCGGAGCGCGGGGGAGGGGTATCTGCGACACCCACGCTTCCGTCGCTCCGTGTACAGACACTGGAAACGTCCGCGAAGAACAAAGTTGGAGGCCAAACTTTTGTTTGTTGTGGGAGTAAAAAATTGAGGTCATTATTCGAATTATAACTTGGGCAAAGTTATATTTCTGTGCGAAAGTTCATTGGAATATGATAGAATAGAATATAAGTACGTTTATAGGCCAATAGATGGAATTTTCAGAAATTAGTCCGAACGATAAGATGACGCAATTTGTCACTTCGATTGCCAGATAGGATTCATGTGCGTTGCGATCAACTTCATTACTCGCCAGTTGTGCAGTCTCGGTTGGACGGTGCATAAATGCATTTTCCCTGCGACAAAAAAAAAGAAGTCTGTACACTCAAAAACTCACAAAACGCGACAATATGGCTGTCCGTTCCTTTGGTAAAATATTAAACTTCAACTATACTAAATAATGATTAAAATATACACGTCGAACAACCAACAAAAAATGTTAAGAAATGTTTGTTTTTTTCCGAACCCTAAGTCGCACCACTCATCACCACACAGAAGACGCCAACTGCTAGGCATGAGCTACAAAGAGCACCACAAATCATTATCAGAAGCTGTTTTCATCGGCTTGATGTTACATTAAACCAGCTCATCAGTTTAACGGAGGTCACTGTGTGCCGAATCCCCGGGAAGGGTTGAACTATCGCGCCACCAAATTCTTGGAATCATTATGTTTCGGCGGTAAAGGTTGATCATTAAGAGTTATTTGCAACAATATAAATAAACTTCATATAATACAACCCATAGAATATAAATGCTATGCGCTTCCAGAACGTTCTATCCCAACTGTCTCCCCCAGTTTCCGTTCCAATAATTGCCACCTATATAATTTAACTTGGAATCACAGAATTGCAGGTCGGTCGGTCCGCGGAATTAGGACAACAGTCGGGGCCAGGTAATAATTGATTGACTTGACTCGCGTTTCGGAAATAGATATCTAGCATAATATTTAGATGAAAGACTAGGAAATATAATGTAATAAGGAAAAGTCTGCTAAGATGTAAAAGTTTAGATTAAATTCGAAGAAAAGAGATTCACGGTATAAATCCATCAAACAAACATGTTGTGTGAAACATGATTGGATATGGAAACCTTTGTATGATTTTGAAGCCTGAATTTTGTCTCCTATTGTCTTCTATTGTATTGATTGAATTTTGGGTATCCCACCTCAGTTCTCTGCAGTCTCTGCATGTTCCCCATCATACTCTTATAAGCAGAATATTACTGATATCAGTAATATTTTGCTTATTCGAGATCCGCTTTATTTCAGACGAATAAGGTCAGCAGGACCTAGAATTTCTTTTCGCTTACATAATACCATAGAGATTTACTTCTGATATCTATGCATAATACTGTCTTAAAGTGACAGCTAAACGTCGCGATTGTCTCATTGCAGAAAGGAGAAATTGCGGACAACATGTCATCATAATATTATCTATGTGGATATATATCAGTGTCGGTAGTATATTTCGTTCCGTCTGTGAGTTTCCACTGGCCCCTGGACGAGGGAAAGCAGGCAACATCGTACTAATATTATAAATGCGAAAGTTTGTATGATTGTTTGTTTGTTTGTTACTCTTTCATGCAAAAACTGCTGAACCGATTTTCATGATATTTTACACACACATAGACAGTAACTTAGATTCACACATAGGATAGTTTTAGTCTCGAAAAAATAAAATGTTCCTATGGGACGCTATGGGGTGATTTTCTATTAACGCGATCAAATTAATGCGCGTAAAACCGCGGCGCGCAGCTGGTATCTACATAATTTGTTCGTAAACACCACAAGGGCTTAACTAATATTTTGCCAATGTCTACTGATTAAAAAAAATCTCATGAGACAAAATACCAACAGATCGATTTGTAAAAATGCTTTCAACTATCTTTATTCATTACCATAACACTTACATATAACCAGAAAATTTCAACGCAACCATTGATCTTTAAAAACTTGTAGACGAAATCTTCCCCGAAAAATCGAGCCGAAATACCGAGGAACTCTATTCCGGGAGTAAAAAGGAAAAGATTATGTTATAATACCATAAACGGCTCAAACCATCCGCGATCATTAGGACACTTGTGCGGCCTCGGTGTTCAGTTCCCTGGCCGGGCTTCCGATATTTTTTATGGAACTTTTTCAAAGAATATCTCATTTCTCCAATATTATATTTTTTACGTTCTATTCAAATCAGTTTATTCTTCTTTATAATGAGGGACTTAATTTACGTTCTTTATTAGGTGAAAGAAAGTTCTTTTTTCTCTAATTTTAGGCTCTCTCATAGAAGAAGAATATATATCAAGAATATCACGTTGAGACTCAACGTGATATTCTGGTATCGGTTCCAACTCTAGCCACTGTTTAGTCATTTTTTGTCTAGTGATATCAATATAACCAAGGGAAGATGCAATGTAGCATTCTCAGAAACTGCACAAAAGGCGACACTTCTTTTTCATCACATCACAAATGGTGCTATCAGGGCATTCCTAAATCTATTTTTCATAGCATGAGGGAGCAGTAGGAGCCTATTGTTGACTACAGACGTCCAGATTATAATGTAAATGCATTCCACTCCTTCCCCTTCTTCTTCAACGGGCTTCCCGAACCATACAATCCACTTATAAGCTACCATTGCTGTCATTTGTCTGTGGGCGTTGGTGATCAACCTAACTGCTCGTTTGCCTCCTATGCTATAATAAATAAATAATTTACGTCATCATGTAAGCAAGATGTATATCCAGGAGGCCTGTAAAGTAGCATTTTTATTATATGTACATTATTCATTTATTTGCAACAAACATTGTCAAAATTGGTGACAATAATTAAATATCGAGAACATACATAGTAACAGGTGGTACCTGGTGGTGTAAGAGAAGGTATGCATGCATGCATGTAGCCGAATTCGGCCGGCCGGGGTGTTACTTCGCGCTTACACGAAACCGGCGTAAAGTTACATCTTTGCCGGTGGCCCATGGAGTTGTAGGAGGAAGGAGGGCAACGCATTTATGTAACCTTTATGCGGATGTCTATGAGTATCGTTAGTCATGAACATGGGTCTTATTGCTCGTTCGCCGCCTTATATTATAAAAAAAAGTACATTTTGCATGGAACAACTTCGTACAAAAAATCGGAGCTACAAGAGAAAATAGGACACAAAAGGATCTCATCCATACGACAACCTCAATAAAAGTAACCACTAAGCCTGTCGGGCTACAATTTATGAGTTTAATGAGTTGCACATAGAGAGAACCGCAGCCGATGGAATTAACCACGTCAAACACATTATGATGCACGTATGTGACTTTATCGATCTGCCAGTACCGACGGCAGAACAATAAAAACCCCATGAAATCGATAGCCTTCCAGACAAAATGTTGTAGCGTAAGCAGAGACTAATAATAATTTATTAATAATAATTATAATATCGGTGGACTTTTACACACTGCGGTAGTCTCATGGTATGGACTTATGTTACGGGTACTTCATTATAGAAATACATATAATACTTACATAGATAAACATCCACGACCAGAGCTTAGGTTTATTAATCTGTGCCAGAGCGGCCTCCTGGTGTAACATGTTCTGTTTATCCGAGCTCGGTACCGGCCGGTCGTCAAATAAAAATGTATCATTTTTAACATAGAGGATTGCATTATCAATTTTTGTTATCCATCTTCCAGGAAGATTTTAAACTTGGCAGTTTTTAGATAATGCTTAGCGGTTAGTAAACTATGTCGACCAATCAAAGACGAACTAAGGGCCTTGTACCGGAAAGGTAGAAATGCTTAACAATAAATGAGTGCCACACGAAATAAACGACCGTCATAGAAAATAGGGAATTTTAAATTGAATTGTTATGTGGAACGAAAAGCGGATTCAATACTTCTAGTATTGTATCCGGTAAGAAAAGATTACTCATAGAAAGGTTATATTGACAGTCTAGTGAACCAGTACTGGACTTCTAAATCACAGCTTATTACCAAATGACATAACAGTGACAGAGTTCTATCGCCAATAATTGCAAATCGTGATAGAGAAGATTGCAGTCCAAAAGCAACACTGGTCCATCGCTCTTCCCCGTTGTTCCACCGCGACGTGCAAGCTCACCAACCATCGAATAACTAACGAGTTACAGCTGGACTTCGACCTGGCACTTCATCATCCTCCTTATTACCCAGACTACGCCCTCAATTTAATTTTTTTATAGCATAGGAGGCAAACGAGCAGATGGGTCACCTGATGTAAAGTGATCACCAACGCCCACAGACATCAGTAACACCAGAGGTCTAACCGATGCGTTGCCGACCTTTGAGGAAAGAATAAGCTCTTTTCTTGATGATCCAATATTTCTACTTTAAAAAAAATCACTCAATTTCCATTTGAGAACATATTAATTCTCTATGGGCATACAAAACAACTACATTCAGCCTACTTCACCCGTCAAACTTCTACAGTAAAGCGATAAAGAACTGCCATCAAAATGGATGCAATCAATATGGTATAGATATATTAAGATCAGTACTTTTATTAGTTGAAATAAGGAAGATAGCTATCTCCAATTTTGTAATATCAGTACAGTTGTTTGCCATCGGTACTTATTGGTATGAAACCGCGGTCCGCGGGTAACGACCGAGCGCTCGTATGCGCGGCAACCGCGATTCAGATTGAAATTACTAGATTATCTCTGATTCGACTTATAGCACTGTGCACATATAAAATTGCTAATGCTAATATCCACTGCGCTGAATCGGAGAACAATGGTGATTCCATTAAACATGTATCATAGAATAGACACGTTCGAAATGAACAAATATTGGTTTATGAAAGACTAGGGTTTAGTAGTAAAGAAAATATTCAATGTTTACAATTCAG
Organism: Calycopis cecrops; assembly: GCA_001625245.1. Classification (NCBI taxonomy): domain Eukaryota; kingdom Metazoa; phylum Arthropoda; class Insecta; order Lepidoptera; family Lycaenidae; genus Calycopis; species Calycopis cecrops. The sequence goes on from LUGF01053824.1 coordinate 556,395, forward strand.
ATGATAATATATTTTATATCTTGTATATATGCAAAGTTAGAGATAAGATTTATTTACTAAAGCATGGGAAGTATCTAACATTTAAATTAATGAGAAAATATAGAGCATATGAGAAGCTGGTGGCCCATCAGGGGAATAAAGTGAAGGAAGGGGCAAGGCATTGAATATTTATGGGCGACAGCAGTCACAAAATAATTCCTATAGTTCATTTGCCATTTAAAAAATATAAAATTAATAAATACATTTTATTTATATATGTCATGAAATTAGAAAAGCCACGGCATTACACATCTAAAAAGAGACAATCGCGACCATTCAGTCGACGAAATATTTCATTGTCTGATAAAGAAAAAATAATATTAACTGACAATAATGCTACGCTGCACTCCAAACAATTAAACAACAAACAAAAAAACTATAAAAGAGGATTCAGCCAATGAAAGTATTTGCACGTACAATGTTCCAGTATTCAAAGAGCCCTGCGCCAGTTCTGACACCGAACAAAACGTACGTCAGCCGAAAGGTGCACGGGTCACTGCTATTTGGATGTTTCTGGGGCAACAACAATATCGCAATTTATCAAACGAGCCTTATTGTTAGACTCCCCTCGTCGAGTCGGTTTTGGATGCGTAAACCTTCCCCCCAGTGCACGCTGATAATCAACACGCAATTATGCTCCTAACGTTCCACGTAATACGAGTTGGATTGCCTTGGTCGCTGCGGCCGTACCTTCACCACCTAGTTCTATATCTAAGCCATCGTAAATATATAGAGCCGGGTCGCAGGTGATGTTTTCATTAAACTTTTTCGCAGGATTAACTTTTACGTTTATTTCTTTCAACCTAGGCATTAGTCCGTCGGTTATTTCATCGCTACAGCCTTTAAATGCATAAGCTTTCTTTTGTGAACATAAAGCCTGTAGAAATTCCATTTGATCGTTTTATTTTGTTAGTAATTAACATTGCTACAAAGTAATTACAGAAATAACAATTTGTTTCAACTTCGTTTATTTTTCTCTTTTAAAAATATCAATTCTAATGTAATACTGAAAGTTCAAGCAGGGTATTTTAAATAATGAGAGACCTTTAGCGTTTTTCATCTTTGAAATGTAAAACGTAAAATTTTTTTCTCAGATTTCCCTTGTGACTTGCTAATAGGTTAGGGAACTGAAACGAAACTAATGACTAGATTTGTAAAGACTGCAGATTCTATATTCAAATAAAATACTTTATGAAAATGTATTTTACACATAAAATCTATAATGATTATGATATATTGATTTATAATTATTTATTTCCAAAAAACTAAGGGTTTACATTGTTCATCCATTTGTGTACAGTAAATATGTGTCATCATCATTTGAGCCATAAAATTGCCCATCCACTTTTATGTACGTTGTCTAATATAACGAGATCCCATCCAAGTCACCACGTTACTGACACCCAACACAAAACCTCATTTCATGCACCCCTTGTTTCAAAACCAAACAATACTGAAGAAATCTCATTCATTGAATAGCAGATTGTAAAATTATAACACAAAATGTCCATTACCACTCGAAATAAATGATGACATTAGATATAAATACATTGGACCGCGAGAAGATGAAAAAAATAGGAAAAAAAATTCTAACAAATTACATCGGAACAAATAAGCTGCGAGCGGAGACAATATTACAAAAGGAAAGAATAAAGGCGAGGTTTCAATAATAAATTATCAAAGGAGCCCATTTACCGGCCCCCTCGCGGCCAGGCGTGAGGGCTGACACCTCCCGTCTCACTCATTCTGTGGCCCTATTCATGGTACAAAATATTAAGAGCTAGCGATAACTCTACGTACACCCGGACAGTGATTGCTGATCATTGTCATCATTAACCACATCATCTGTATGGTCTATGAATGGTGTTTGCTACTACACTGGGCCTACTACATGTGTCGTGTAGCAAAACAAAGTGAATATGAAGCTTACACTTTAATAATTTTTTTCATCCACCTCCTTCCCATTTTGCGATACGCCGACCCTTACCCGTAGCAGCTCCTTAGGTCAATCTCTATCATCAATGAATCACATTTATATCTAACCCATTGATTTATTGGAAATCAATTAATTCTGCTTAAGAGATTAGTAGACACGACTATAAATTCTATATGAACAATAACCAAAATAGTAAACTGTAATTGTGTTAGTGTACAATGTACTGACATTTCTTAATATTATAAAACGGTGCTTCAAAAACAACACCATTTTGTGTGAATTTTAGGTATTAGAAAAAATAAAAATTGGCAAACTTTTCTTTTACGGCCAAGACCAATTGCACTCCTCAAATCGTAGCCCTAGGGTTAAATTTCAACTTATATGTTATCTATGTACCTTATACCCACAAATAATAAATACGCCTACTCTCATGGCTTGTGCCATCTAATTTCATACAAAATTTGAAGCAATATTTAGAGTTTCACGCAAGGAAAGTTCAAAATCGTGATGAGGGAATGGCCCGCGCTCGCTGATTGAACTACGCGGACATTGTGGACGTTGTGATTGGCAAAAACCTAACGAGCTCGTTTGATGACGGAGGAGATGGTGTTACCGGCCCCGCCGTATGTAATGACGACATTTGTTTTGTGATACAGGAGCAAAGGGGAAATTATGCGTGAAACGGATCGAGGGTGAAAGTAGGCATGGATTTTTGGAATGTAGCTATGATGGATCAACTAAATATCCATGCAGTGCAAGATACAGAATAAATATATAATAGTATCATCATTAATTTTAACATTTGTTATTATTTCAGTAAATATTTTTTGTTGTTGTGTGATTTCATTTCATACTTTTGACTTTTTGACATGTGCAGTGCTTCTTACCTAAATAAAGTTCTATTCTATCCAACTATTAGAAGAAGGACAATTATTAGAACAATTATTAAAATGCCTCTATCTTCCCCATAATGGTTCATGGTTTGTCGTGGTGGTGAGGCTAAGCAGCATGAGGTGGACCTAAACAGCTTGGTCTAAGCTTATAAGGATGGAAATAAAAAGAAGAGTTTATGCCCACGAAACGTGGCGCAAGGATAGGAACCTCGCCCCATGGCACTGTTCTGAAGTTGACGGGGTTCCGTGGCGTCGAAAAACCCCACTGTAGAGGTGGCATCGGTCCCTTAGGGGACTGACTAGGCATCAAGATACTCTAAAGAATAACAAGTCTAAAGCATCGCACCAAAGACTGCACTGTTTGCACCAGGTGAGCTCGTAGTGGATATTGGCGTGTAAATACGTTTCCATATGTCACCAATTAAACTTAATGATATATTTAAAGAGCTTTTAGCGCCTACACTCAAATTGTACTCTCGAATGTTCAAGTTTGAAAATTCAATAAACTGACATCCACCTAAATGCCTCCAAGATAAAATGTTGTTTAACCAAAATAAGGTACGGTAAATGACTAGCCTAGAATTTGTTTTGGTGATGCTGGGTAAGACCTGTATGGTGTAATAAAGTTGGTGTGGTGGTTTTTGGTGTAAAAAAATAAATAAGTATGCGGCCAGTATTTTGCCGAATACCCACTAGAACAAGTGCCACCAGTGGTGGCCACCACCTCTTTTAGGTCTCCCGGGACTGTACATTCGGACATCTCAGGGATCCCCTGCCTAATCTTCTTCGCGTAAAAATGCTTCGCGTTGTCTTCTTTAGCCCCCTCTTCTTATAAGAGGAACACAAAGACAATCTTCGCGTTCTGTGTTCACCTGAGACGTCTGACCCCATGCTCCCCCCCATCCCCCCCCCATGAAAAAACTGCACCATAGTAAGGAGGTTACATGGGTTGTTAGTCCTTTGCAACATACTCGTATCCCAATCAAAGTCAAATCAAATCATTCAATCCATGAATTATACGTCACATTGAGGACAAAGCACATCATTTTATTACATTTCAGTCGTTCACTTATGTTTGTTACTGCAAAATTAACGAGCAAGCGCACAATCAAATTGATGCCCTATCCCCTGATGATAAGATTTGAATTCGTCTGAGGTGTATGTCCGCCGTAAAATCGTTGAACCTCTTAAAGAAAATCGTTTTTATTAAATATTTTCTCCCTCAATAACATCTATGGACGGGGCAACGATGAATGCCCCGCGTTCCTCGCGATCATAAACGCAGAAATTTTGAAATGAGAAATACTAAGAAATGTCGAGAGAATTTCATCCGGACAATGGCTGGTTCTGGGGAGTATTTGACCCTACGGCCGTTTCATTTTAAAATTTGTAACTTGTATTAACTTGTATATGACCACGTGATTCAAAATAGTTTCGTTACTCAACGTAGTTAATCGAGTAAATATACCTCGATAAATACGTAGTAATAAACGTCGAGAGTCGAGGTAAATGCTTCAATTTTATAACGCGATTAAGTCCCGTTTACAGTATATAAATACGTAGTAATATCTATGCTCATGCGCTACGTACGGTACCTACCTATATAAATATTTTCTTTCTATAACTCATCAACAATGAAGCAGAAAATCGACCTCGAAATTCAATCCGAGATGATAGAAACCAACATTTTTAACGTTCATTCGCAAGGGCTGATCTAGTACTTTGGTAGGAGTGGAATTCGGGGTTTTCGTGTTAATGGTTAGGGAGCTGATGGCACTCGTCGTAGGCACTATCGTGTACTGAGACTAGCGAGTACCAAACCACCTGATCCTCCATCCTGCTAAGGTCACAGCGTGTAAATGTATTTCTGAGTACAAAATAAAGCTGAAGATGGCTTTAGGGAATGTCTTCTCTTCTTAAATTGCTTGTTTTTGTAAAACTGTATTCTATTGACAGCCACTTCACGAGGTCAAAAGCCGTCTCTATTCAATGAATTCAACGCCCATATTTATACAAACATCCAATCACCGTCGAATTGATTCGCAAATAGACATTGAAATTACGCGGACCGCGCCGTTTGCCGGGAAAAATTTTCGCCTCGTCCAAGACGATAAAGGGGAGGCAATTGACGTTTAAAACAAGAATCGGTTCCGGAATGCCGGCAGTCGCAACGTTTTTGCCGCCAATTTATGAAATAACTCAATGATCGAGAATGCCGTTGCGCTCGCTGGAGCGTTTATTTGCTGGCTGTGGACATTCTAATTCGTCGTCGTTATTATTTTTAACCGACTTCCAAAAGGAGGCTTGCTATTCGTATATACATTTGTATACCAGACAGTTTATAACTACCGAACCCTCGGCAGGTTTCATACCGCCATGATGATGAGACCTGCTGCATATTCGTATACTACATTAGAAGGAGAACACTGGTGATAGTCCGAGGTTGACTGACGATGCCTATTAGGATATCTGCAGTTCCTCACTCAAGGCGATAAGCTAGAAACTGTCACAAGTCATCCATGATTGAAACAGTGCCAAGTACCTCTTTGTAAGAGGTAGTGCCAAGCTTTGTAGCGGAATTGCAGCGGCCCAACCGAGGTACACGTACGAGACGGTATACGGTCGTGAAGTCATGGCTACGGTGACGTGTTTCGTGCAGTTTATAAAACTATGTTGTGTAAGGAACCTCCCGGCTCGCGCGCGTTGCGTGATAATGACACGTGTCACCAAATTCCTTGCTCAGTTTAATTATATTCCAGTACCACGCCGTAGGGTGTAGCGTGGAGATGGCGTGCGAGGCCTTGCACCAATCATAATCTATCGTAGATTAATTATAAGTATAGCAATTAACTGGAAAGCCTGGACTACACATGTACTCTTATTACAGCGGCCATACAAGAACCAAACAGTACAGTCCCAAGGAAGCATGGCACTACCTCCATCAATACAGACATCCCTCCGAACATCTCACACACGCATAGACAAGTAGACTACACACATAGACAGAATCGATTCGCATGCGATATTATATAATTACATCCCCGCTCAGACACTTGTTACAGTCTACACCGAAAAGCGCTTTAAGCGATTTGCTCCCCGCCCCAAGTACCATACATAAGTGATTTTCGGAGGTTGCTAATGCCATTATGCCGCGTAATTTTAGATTACGTAAATTGCACGAGTTATACTGTGGTGGCTGAACCGCCGCCTACTACACAGATGAATTAGATAATTATGAATTTAGATTTCCAAATGATAGATAAAGTAAAAATCATTAATGGTGATTGGTGGGTAGTTTATTTAAGATGTAAAACTTTTTAATCCACTATTATATGAATATCGACATAATACTATTGCTATCTATATCTTCCAATATTTTCCAAACCTAATATATACATAGGTACATTTCCAAATTAAAAAATATATTTCTAGGTTAATAAATATATGGAAGGAAACTACACTGAATAAGTAATTGAATTTGAAAAGAAAAATGAGAATTATTTTTCCAAAAATCTTGTAATCTACAAGCGTAAACAATTCGTAAACAAGTCTGTATCTGTATTCTCGTAGCTATGCACAAAAGTGTACCGACCTCCAGGAATTATCACTTAACTATAAAAAATTTAAGAATATACCTAGGTATTCTTCTTTATAAGCAACAATACCTGACAGTTCCATAAAAATTTTTATTAATCCGAAAAAATGTTGAAACTAATATTTGCAGGTGAATTTTGTAATTGCGTTGTAGCTCAAGATTTCATTGTCACGATCTTGAGGTTGAAAAATTCACTAGCACGTGAGTTCCCTCCCTTTTACTATTGCAAGTATGATAGTAATGTACATAAATTCCTACAAAATCTGTATCTTTCATCATTGCCACATCCTGTACAGCTTGACGAATTTTAACGTTTAAAGTATAGTTCGATTTGATTTGATAATGCGAGTGATGTTGGGAGAGTAAAATATATTTAAAGCAGGTTTTTGTATTTTTAACTTAATGCATTCTCTCGGGCTATTTCTGCATTTTTACATAAAAGAACAATAATCATATTCTATGTATGTTGGCAATTGGCATGTTTAATTTTAGTACGAAACACGATAGGAATTGGCCATATCGGTACATAGCGGTATGTGGCCGTCGGGAGGGCACGGTATTTACATACGGTTATTTTTTTTCAAAGGGTTGTGCGAGGGCTCGCTAATTGGTAAATAATTACCGCTGGACTCGGCGTGAAACTGCCGTGTGCCCTAACGAGGGCGCGCGGCAGTTCCGATAGCCAAGTCCATTTGTAACGTAGGACTGAAAACAATAAGCAACGTAAAAAGTGTGCGTACTGTTTGCACACGGTATGAGTGAGAGAGTTAAAAGTAACAGATTGCGATAAATAAGTCTCTTTGCCGAAACGCCATTTTATTTCATGGACTAATGGCCATTTTATTCCAAAACCGCCTATCCTGTTAGGGATCTTTGTATTTCATAGAATTCCAATACTGCCTGGCCTGTTACTGCGGTAAAGATATGCTGTCGTCGTGTTCCTCATCAATTCAACTGTAACAATGAATGAACTCTAGCTGTGTCTGCGACTTTTATATATTAATTTTACTTGGAAAATTGTCCGGTATTTTTGAACTGGTGCCCGGCCGGCTGATGATGATGACGTCACCGACAGACTGTCGCTGTAAAGTACGAGCACACTCGGCTCATATCAAAGGGCTCAGCTCTCGTGTGACGTCACGGCGCGCTGCCGGCTGATGATGATGACGTCACCGACAGACTGTCGCTGTAAAGTACGAGCACACTCGGCTCATATCAAAGGGCTCAGCTCTCGGGATCTCGTTACGTTGCCGGAAATTAATGTTTCCCCAAGATGTTCGCCGTAATACATATTCTATCGTATTACGCGTACGCCAATCAATCTGGCGTGTAGGGTGACAACGGCTCTATTGATTTTGTGGATTTACGTGGGACATAACGTTAAAATAATGTCCTGGTTGTGGTACTCTATATTGATATTGCTGATTTGTATAACTACTGAGAGTACAAGTTTTGATGGTTTTTTTAACTATCCTTTTTTCAGCTAGACAGTGTAACCCTGTCTACTTATTTGTCTCATATATTGAAAAATGTCTAATAGGGAGATCTAAATTGGGATTGAAACGTTTAACGTTATTTGTATTGTATATGAGACAGGGGACAAATCAGTTCGAGCGTTTTGATTGCTACCACCTGCTTTGCACTTGCAATAATTTTTATGCAAATGTATACATGAAAATTATGCGCATGTCCTTCATCCACCACCATCAATTCAGCCGCAATGCAACATGGCACGACCTCTTACAAAATAAACATTACTAAACCAAGGCACAATATATAGCTCGGAAGGCTACGAAAAGAAACATTAAATTCAGTTTCATATAAGACTTGTGACGATGGTATTAACGTTCCATTTATATTTATAAACACATTTATAAAGGGGAGGGCAAATTCAAAGAAAATTTATCGACATCTCGCGCGCCTAAGTAGCTCTGTTTTTTAAAGGCCGGCTACGCGCCTGCGAAGCTTAGAGTTTTGTATCGTCTGCTAATAGCCCCTTATTTTTAAAACATTTATAATGTAACTGTATGAACTTGAATTGCCTAAAATATCATTGTTTATTAAATATCTTCCTAAATAGAAGTCTCTTGCTAGTGGCCTCAGGCTGTCAATAAATCGCTCGTGCTATTTACGTAAATCTAATTTTTGTCCTCACTATTGTTGGATGATGGTTGCTCTACGTTTTCGGCAAGACGGTAAGTCCTCATTAGACCTTTGTTCTCTGCTCTTGAGTATTATTAGCGATATTTGGAATTGTTATTTATCATCTCGATTCGCAAAATTGTTAATATTAGTTTGACTTAAATCCTCTTTAGTTTGTACTATAAGCTTATACCTCCTTATATATAATACTTATCAAGCGAAAGAGAAGAGATGTCTGCGTTTATAGTATAAAATAAAAATTTGGCTGCGACAGAAAAAGTGCTATGTTTTTTCGAGCTTATGTTACATACATATCGAGCTTATGTATGTATGTTCCCTGCTACTGCCTGGGCGTCTTTAAATTTGACAACGCGATTGATATCGGGTAAGTAATATTTGGATATTCTTTTAAGAAGCAAAAAAAAAAAGAGGTAATGTCAATGTTGAAATGATGATGCTTTTGTAACCTAGCTCTAGAAATTATAGGTAGATTATATTTTGAGTTTATATACCGGTGTTTACTTGATGGTTGTTCGTAATGCGTACAAGTTTCAGGATCAATTGTAACCAATTCAACCGAACGACCAAAATATTAGTCAACCTACACACGTGTGACGGTTACAGATTTTAGTTCCGTGGAAAAATCTCCCGCACGCGACTCAGGAGATATCAAAGAGACGCTGGAGCTGGTTGCATAAACTGTATCATAATATATTCATAGTTGTCTCTCACAGAATCGTTGGATATACCTACAGCATACGATACGTTAATAATTTGGCTAAGCAACGCTACGGCTTTCTCAACATTTGGGAATCGCTGAAACGGTCTTGAAATCAAAGAAACTGCTGGCCTTCCTGTAGAAGCTGACCTGTGAATAAAGAGTCAAAAGGACCCACTCACATGCAGAATATAGTAAAAGAGAAATTAAAAAATATGTACTTGAGCTCGAGAAGATCATCCTCCTTCTCAAGCAGTCTGATAAAAAACACAACATATTATAATGACGTTAATGATGATAATTAATGACATAATGACAAACTAACTGACTGTATCATTAAATCATTAAAACAATCTAAAATACTTAAAGCTATAACAATACTATTCCAAAACACTAGACAGGTCGCAAATTCAGAATAGCGATTTTATTATTCGTGAAGATAAAACTGCTGCCTTTATTGATTGGAGGTGACCCTGTCCCCCCTCCGATATTAGGGGAGGGGGCGTCCGATATTAGGGGGGACCCCCTCCCCCTTAAACGAGATGCACGTGACACGAGCGCTAATGGTTGATTTACTCTTACTTTTCGGAAAAACGGAATAAATTCCCTTAATAGCGTCTCTTGGTGGGAATCCTAGTATTTATGGGAGATGTAAATCTTTGAGGCACTTCTGGTTAAGTCCGATGTCCGAATTTTATAGGAGACATTTTGATAACTCTACTCTTGTACATTAAGAACATTAATTTGCTCTTAAGGCAAAAAGATAAAAGATAAATCTATTTTCTAGTTGATTAATCTTCTTAAAGAGATGAATATATATCAGTAGGTGGATTTTTATGGAACTGCTCAGAAGGCGAGCGATGTTTTTCAACCGTATGTATGTAGTAAGAGTAGTAAAAGATGCATGCACGACCTGGGAGGTACCTCTCGCTTAGCCGAAACCGGAGTAAAATGACAGCTGTGTTGTCGCGTTTCGTGCGGCGTGTAAGTAGCCGGTGGTCCATGGTGATCGGTGGAGAAAGGAGGGCATAACCAGAGTACAATATAGTATAACCCTTCTGTATAACCTTTATGCGGATGTCTATGGACGTCGGTGGTCTTGAAATGGCTCCGATTGCACGTTTGCCTCCTTATACTTCCCCTGCTAGATCCATAACAGCTTGAGCGATCGGTTGAAAGTAACATCGAGTTAATTATTTAATATGAATAAAAAAGTTATATTCGAATGAACAAAAAACATTGCATTTCATTTCACTACGTAAATACGTTGTTCTAAATGTAAAATCGAATTGCCAAGTCAAGCCGCTAGTGAAAAGAGTTGAACGTCGGAGAATAAAAATACGAAACAAAATACACTTACAAAGAACCAATCTATCAAGAGCTGTCGTCGCCAGATATAACTTAAGAAGACACAAAGTACAGAGCGGAACAAAGAAACTGCGATATTTAGAAAGAAAAGAAAGAAAGATATTCAGAAAGAAAAGAAAAGATAGAAAGATATTTAGTGAAATATTTTTTCATCTCGAGCCCACAGCACCTGTTTCTTAGTTTTACAATTAAAATACTTTAGCTGTAGTTTTAATTTACCAGCCCCGGGAATCCGCCTGCTTTACGTAACCGGGTGAAATTAAAACACGTTCAAGGAATGAGATCGGGGGTTTGATTCCTGCTTCGGGTCAAAATCATCTTTGACATTCTAAGTTTTTTACCTCATATAAAAACCTAAATAATCGCTCATTCTCGGAATATGCATAATAAAATATTTACATGCAATACGACCGAAGAGAAGTCAGAAACAGAATCAACTGTTTTTTTTCATCAATTTTTTTTTTGTGAAGATGGGCCAACTCATGTTAGCTTCTTATCACATTTGGATTTCTTTAATGCAAGTAGGAAATCAGGAAGACGGCCAAGTCTTTGCGTGTTCACTATCTTCGAATTGACCAAGACAGCTGTATAAATGACTCAGTTACACATAATTGTGGACGGTGGATTCTTATTCTTTCTACATAAGTAGGCACTTTTTATGAAAAAACCTGATGAAATTTAGATTCAATGTGCTATTTTTTTTTATATACTATAAAGGGACAAAAGAGCAGTCGGAGCCATTCATGACTACCGACGCCCATAGACATCAGCATAGAGATAAAAAGATGCGCCTCCTTCTTCCTCCCACCTCCATAGGCAACCGGCTACTTACACACCGCACGAAACGAGACAGCACATTTGTCACTTTACGCCGGGTAAGCGAGAGGTAATTACTTCTCCGATCGTGCCGGCCTGATTCGGCTACATGCAAGCATGCAGTGTGACACTACCTCTTACAATATGCGATAAATATGTCACTATCCTGTGCACAGGATATATTGTTTATATTTACTGTAAATACATGAGTAAAAACAGCTCCATTGCATATTTCCAACTCTCCGATGTTTGCACATCGAAAATGGTTAGGAATTCGCAAAAAGGACATTCCAAACTAGTAAATGTTTACCTACAACGCACCGTTTCCGAAATACCAGTGAAGTTCCGAAAAATGGGGCCTTTAGGGCCACCCTCCCTCAAGCTCACATTTTAGACGTTAGAGCGAGACATCATTATTAGTATTTGATAAATTAATACTTTTCAAAAAAAATTCTAATAAAATTTTTTGTCAACCACACAAATTCTATGAAAAACCAAGTTATTTTACTTTCTGGTAAAAAATGTCGCAGAGACACTTTCTTTCACGAGAATGCTAACTCGTTCCCGTGGCCTGACCTTACAGTGGACGAGAAGGAACACCGCTGGGGTTTAGTGGGTATTGGGAGCTGTCTGCTGGCACTCGAGTCCCGCATACCCCTCAGGAGTCTCTGCCTGAGGGCACGCCTACACGCATTCCCCAGCGAAAAAACAGAGACACTTTCATTGGTACGGAACCCTCGGTGTGCCAGTCCGAGTCGCACTTGGCCGGTTTTTTTGTTAGTTTTCTTCTCGAAAAACAATTGGAAACGCGCAATAGAAATACGCGTAGTAAAGATATTTATTTATTTATTTTATATTTAAGAGGAACAAAAGCTTAAAAACAACAATAGAACAAAAAAATATTTAAAAATTAGGAAGCTTAAAAATAGTTCCCCACTAGTAAAACAGTATTTATCAACATACAATCAAGGTTTGTCTAAGTTTTATCGCTACAGCTAGGAATTATACATATACATATAATTTTACATATAGATAAGTAAATTTTACAAAATATTAGCTACATCTCGAAATATGTGTTACTTAATAGCTATCTTATAGATGCACAACTAGTGTTAAAACGATCTAGATTTTTTTTCTAGCTAGTATCTTAAACTTATTTCTCGCACGCCAGAGAAAACTATTATTCTTATAATTCGAGGAGACTACATGTAGATTAAAGGCATATTACGGAGAAATTTTAATAGTACATTGAGAGATAATGATGATAACAGATCAGGACAGTCTATTCGATTAGACGTGATTTGAAATAAATAAATCATGTCAGCGATTTCTCATCTCAGTTCGAGAGGGAGGATATGGTGCGTTTTACACAGTGCCGAATAGTTATTGGATTCATAGGGTACTTTTGATTTGAAACAAATAAACTTAATACATTTTTTCTCTATATTTTCAAGACGTGTGATATATGTTTGATACCTGAAATTCCAGATCTTCGAAGCGTACTCGGCGTGGCTGCGAACAATGAAACACTATTTTTTACGCTTTTATTTCGGTAAAAATATGAGAAGTCAAATTGTGTAAAACAATATACAGACGGCCGAACAACTAACTTAAGGCTGCTAGAAAAGGGTGTTAAAGCAGAGTTCAAGCTAATGGTTAACAACCAGTTTTAACACCCTTTGAATGGAATTATAAGATTGTTGGTGTGAGAAAACTGACACAATTAGAAGATTGTTGGTGTGAGAAAACTGACACAATTAGAAGATTGTTGGTGTGTGAAAACTGACGGAATTAAAAGATTGTTGGTGTGAGAAAACTGATGGAATTAAAACATTGTTGGTGTGAGAAAACTAACGGAATTAGAAGATTGTTGGTATGAGAAAACTGACAGAATTAGAAGATTGTTGGTGTGAGAAAACTGTCAGGATAATAAGATTGTTGGTGTGAGAAAACTGACAGAATTAGAAGCTTGACGAAACTAGAAGGCTTATGGTCTTAGAAGATTGAAGTAATATCTTCAATCTTCTGGCTGAAGGCTGACGGAATTAGAAGTCTGTTGTTGTTAAAATGAAACCCAACAAGCCGCGCGTCATCTGCCCCGACAACGCTGACCTCGTTCCGGCTCCAACGTTACATTCCTCTTGATATCGCATTCGGGTCGCGAATATTTAACGATGCACCAAATTATCGCGAACGTCGAGATCGATACACAGCGTCATTAACAACGTCACGTCATTATAATGAAACTAACTATTACTCAATATAGTAAATATAGTTTTTTTTCCCCATAGCATGAGTATAATTATAAAGATATGTTTTATTAAGCGAATTTAGTAATTTTCCTAGGAGAACATGTACCTGGCGGCCGGAGGATAGTGAGAAAAACAAGAACCTTTCGCCGCTCGAACCGGTATGACCGGGAAAGTAAACTGACATGGCTTACGCGCTGGAAGCGCGGGTCTCATCTAAGTGCCCGCCGACGTTCAAAAGAAAATCCCTAGTTTAGTCAGCATTCGGAGGCCCATGGAGGGGAGAAGAGGAAGGAGGACAACGCATCTGTATAACATCTATGCGGATATTTATGGGCGTACATAGTCATGAAACTGTCTCCGACATTTGTCCCCTTATACCTACTATAAAAAAATGCGTGTCTGCACTAACTTACGTGTCCTTCTCAACTTCTAGCCTCACCCGATCACATTTTTCGTAACGCTCTCGTCACGTATTCTCGCTTACTCCCCAAGTCAAGCGCGTGTAAAGAAGTTTACCTTCAAAAAGGAGGCTGATGATGTTGAATCACGATAAACATCACCAATTCCGAGATGAAAATAACTGCCGGCACAGGACGCGAATATTTCCAATCAAACACTTTTGAAAGTCAATGTACACAGAGCGACCGCTGTGAAAGCACTTAATATTTGTGAAAAAATATATTGGAGTGGACTTTACGTGATTGATTTATCAAAAATGGCGACGATCAATTATTTAAATGCATTACATCTATAGTGTGTATCGTGGAGGATACAGTTTGAGTGAAATATGTGCATACTAATTTTAATTCGTAAACTTATCAAACTAAGCTAGCGTAGCTCTGTGGTTAGTCCGGACTTGTGTTAGATATGTAGCAGTCGGATCGTTTAAATCGCCGTTTTACATTACGGCTAGCAATAATGCCGTTTTGTATTGCGGTGTATCAACCATTTGCCGGATTGTCATTGCGAGACGTTCTACAGTATGGCGGCTAACGTTTAGTCTTATTGTACTACGTCTTCATTACAGGGTGACCATTATATGCGGACTAATTTTAAAACTTAGGAATTATTTTTCTTTAAGAACAAACTAGGTGACCTAGGTGTAGACTTGCTACAGCAGTATTAATGCTACGATAGTTTGCTCACATACTTGGTTCGCTCGCTAGATTTGTCATTAGCCCACCATAAACAAATATAAAACTGTAAAAAGGCGGTTTATTTCCCTCCATAATACATTACGGCTAGCTATATTGAATAACGTACAACGCCGATCACTTTCTAGAGGTTTTTATCTCAGCCGTTTTCATCCAGTTAATTATCGATCCGCCGTAATACAAATCGGCCCTGTTTAAAAAAAAAACAGCTAGCCGTAATGTAATATGGCGATACAATCTGACCTCGACAGACCACGTAAGTAAATGTCACAAATTTAAGTTGCTTTTATTAATTATTTTATAAATTTAAGAAATTTCATAGGCACACTTAAGATTATTATTATATTACATAACACACTTTTAATACATATTTAAACATCCATAACCTGGACAGGGTTCGTGCCTGCGACCTCAGGCATAATACGCAGCGCAGTGTATCTACTCGCTATGTAACGAACTAAGCCAGTCATCCTTAGCGTGTATACGCCCATTAATATATTGTGATATTTCTATGTGTCTATTTGTATTTATGTATGTATGACATCAATTTATAATACCTTTGTAACGATATCATATGTCAGACGGCCATGGTCAACGATATCATACAAAGACATGCACGTTAAAGGGGTAGTGATTACACATCCGAGAAGAGACGGTCGACCGGTCTTTGTAGAATAGAGGCGGCTTTTAAAACCTCTCAATGAAACCTCGTACATTATCATTTAAACGAAGCTTTTGCTTTTTTTTAGTGATTAACAAAAATTGGACATGCTAAAGCTTACTTGTCTAAGCTTTATAAGCTTAGACAATTAGGTGTAGCATTTGTAAGCTTATCTCTCTAATTACAGATACAATAAAGTGAAAGACTCGCCTCTTTTTCCTCATGTGGGAAAATAAGATCCGAATATTACAGCGAACTCTCAAAAACCGATCGAAACGCGGCAAAATAGCCACCACTTCACCCGACATCTCTTAAGCGAGAGGTGCCTTCGGCAGTGGCGTCATTAAATCTCCCGGTACCGACCACGTGTTCGCTGCGTGTTTTTGAAGCGTCAATGAACGTCCGCGGTAACCGAAAGGTTACCCGGTGCCGGCCCAATTCGGCTAAATGCATACAGCGTGGTACTACCTCTTACTATTCGGTACATCGAAGGAATAATCTTGAAGCGGGCGTCGGCGCTACAAAGTTACCGAGGCATACATAATGAGACGTCTCCATTGAGCCGCGAGACGTCTCGAGGAAGCGGGGTTATTGATTGAAATGTTTATACAGTCCGGGCCACCGGCAGCCGGCAATAAAAACATTTCATAGCGCGCATTAAAACACTGGCGAAAGTAAACGCCCCCGAATAATCAATACGGAGCGGGCCCGCGCAGGTACGCGCCGCCCGCCCCCGCGCCCCGCGTCGCCAAAGAGTAGCTAGCGGTAGTAGACCGGTCGGCGGTGGAAATACTTTGTACCTAAACCTGTGCATAAAATTAAAGTGTCTGTGTATACAATTTCTGCTTTAATTGCTTACTGCTGTGCAGTGTTGTATTTTTACGATACTACATATCCTAAAAAATACCTGATCTTTTAATTTTTTAATTTTTTTTGTCATCATGTTTGCTGGGGGATGCAGAGATTACTCTGAAATGGCTGGGCTGGTTTATTGAAATTCAGCAAAAAGCAATTCATTATTTCGATTAATACGAGCTGTATTGTGGGCCTGACGATTTGAGTTTAGTATCTCCGAAAATTGACTTTTCTTCTATAAATAACGTCCATTGCTACAAAAATCATCTGATGTTTGTGTATTTTGATGTTATCATTCTTTTGACACGTAAGTGTGCGAATTTTTGGAATGCGACTGCATATCGACACGAAATATTAACTGTTAACGTTGCCATGGTGTCACCTTTAAATTATAAATTCAGTTATTTATTCGGCGTTAAAAGGATAACTCTTACAAGCTACATTATTATACTAATGCAGCTTAGCATTCTCTAGCATAGTCTTTCATGATAGGTATATCAATATTTTTTCAACGAATCGTCACCTCTGGAGGTAGCATAATCAATGGCGCGCAGCATCCAGCCA
>LUGF01053824.1:576716-588007 GCA_001625245.1 Calycopis cecrops
TATATATATATAAATAAATTTAAAAGCGCCGCTTCTATTTTCTTTAAAACACTATCACCACATCAAGAGGTAGTGTCACGCTGCATTTCAGTTGGATTGGGGTCGGCACGACCGAGACATCTCTACCTCCGCAAATTGGCATCTGTGCTATTGCGTTTCTATTTGCTAGTTTTTATATTGGAGGAAGAAGAAAAAAATATATTTGCTATGTAAAACAATTATGTGGACGGCTATAGGCTGATAGGAAATTAGGAAAACTATGAAAGTATAGGGTGTTCTACTAACGTAGAACTCCCTATACTACAATAATCATCATCATCAGCTTTCAATAAAAGTTTAAGTGGTCGATGGTTTTAACGTTGGAGTTAAAACACACTTGAATATGCTTGTTTGAAGTTGATTAAATGATTTTAACTATGTACTTTATGAAAAGTTACGAAATTAATATTTTCAATGCGAGTTTTTTTTAATATTTGACACTCAACATCACAACTTTCTCGATACCGGCGTAGTGACAGTAGTGCTGTCGCGTTTCGTGCGGTGTGTAAGTAGCCGGTGGTCCATGGAAGCGGTAGGACGAAGGAGGACAAAGTCTATGTATAATCTCTATTCGGATATCTATGGGCGTCGATAGTCTTGAAAATGGCTCCAACTGCTCGTTTGCCACCTTATACTATTAAAAAAAAATGTTTTTCCGAGCGTATAATGTACTTGGACTTTATGTCCTGCCACAAGTGAACGGCTTGCCGTATTCTAATGTATGAGGTGTCGTTAGATCCGACGTGATAAGGCAAGCCACACAGGGTTCATTCAAATATATTTCATGCTAACCTAAGTTGGGTTTAAAGTTTTTCAGCTTAATTTTATATTAGGTTATTATTATTACATAATTTAACATATTTAATGACTGCTATAGGTAATATATAAAAGCTTCTGGAACTTTCAGACGAGTTTGTTATCAATGGCACCTTAAATAGTCATAAAATAATAACTTTACACGTCATTGTACATTTAATATGTTGTCTAGAGCAGGGACGTCAAATCCCCGCCCGGCGCGCGATCACGATATATCACAGAAACAATAATTCCATCATTAAATTTTTTTTTAGTTGAACTGGCCCGTCTACTTATTCAAAACCTAGTATAAGACCCACTGCAATATTGAGTTTGACACCCCTGGTCTAGAGGATAACTACATAATAAACATAGTTGACCTATGTCAAAAATCCCATGTCAAATATGACACTAAAGGAAGAGCTTTCGACAAAAATCACACGTAGAGTTGAAACTAGCAACCTGACACAACTAACCACTGAACCACAGAGGGTTACTGGTGAAGACGATAAAAAAATCTCGCAATTTCCTCTTCCAGTGCTGAGGTTCTTTCGGATTTACTTCAAAGTATTCATTTCCTTGTAAAAATATAACGTGTTTCTTTTCAATCAAAAATTTGTTTATCATTTAATAAGCTTATGTCTCTTCCCTCTGCCTCGTCTGTTTTTTTTTTGGATCAAATTTTCAGTTTACTCGCTGATATCTTCTTTTATTTGGAGCATTTATGTGATACCAGCTGCGCCCCGCGGTTTCACTCGCGTAAATTTCGATCCCGTGAAAAATAGAAAATCATCCCATGGCATCCCATAGGATATTTTTTTGGGATAAAAGCTATCCTACGTGTTAATCCAAGTTACCTTCTATGTGTGTGCCAAATTTCATGAAAATCGGTTCAGCAGTTTTTGCGTGAAGGAGTAACAAACAAACATACAAACTTTCGCATTTATAATATTATAATAAGATTTATATTATATTTATATGATATAATTGACGCCTAAAAGCATCCACATAAACATAGGTTAACAAGATACGTTGCCATCTTATGCCTCCGTGAACAAATTCGTTTTAATTTTACGTAAATTAATATTCGTTATTAACCAATTCGTTATAAACCAACCATTATTATTGATTGGCTTCACTGCACAGTCGCAAATACACTTTACGTGGTACATAATATCAGAGTTGTGATATCGCCTGGTCGGTGACACCACTGCCATTCAACTTAGTGGTTTCCTTTTTTTGGCAATTTTTCACACTTGTGCATTTTCCCGATTTTTTTTTAGTTTAAAAATATGAAAAATCTTTTTACAAATGTATCGTCTTGTACGTATATTTTTGTGTTATATTTATAGGTTTTTAAAGGGACTGTTTTAGACGTGTAGTATATATAATGCTATATTTCAATAAGAATCAATGTAAAACAATAATGAAATGTGTAACAGTGTTAAAATAAAATTTTACTCTATGCTATTGTTGTAAGCTGCTGTTACTTTTCTATTGTTTATTAATGAGCCTAATATGTCGTCAATGCATTAATCGGCCGACTAATTAGCCAAACCGATCATTGTCCACATATTTTTAAATTTTACATATAGTAGGTTTATAATTACACTAGTTTACACGGTATTTATACATAAACAAATTATGGGTATATTATTATAGATATTCTAACCCAGAGAAAAATAAGCAAAAAAAATCAGCACATCAAATTTTTGAGATATTTTATATTTTACCCCAGAAATTGGAATTTCCTAGATTCCTGAAATATTTATTTACAATCATGATACATATCAAATAACAATTTTTTTGTATCTAATTGAATTTTCTATAACTTTTCAGATACCGTGGCAAAAATTGTCGAAAAAAAATATGTCCAAGTGTAACATAAGATCAAATATGTCGAAAAACTGGTATTTTTCCACTTTTAAACATAGGAACATTTGAACATACTACTTTGGAACATTTGTTCCTGAATACCTGACGTGATAGCCCAACTTGAACATTGAATTTTGAATTGACTGTCTAAAACTTTGTTAAAATAGGGGCTTCCTCAATTGTGTGTAAAAATATCAAAATTTCTAAACTAGTGTTACCTTTGGAGTTACGTACGGAATTATATCATTAGCAAAACATGAGAAACAATTGTATGAAATGGCAACACTTTTAACCGCGTTTACTCTCTTGTGAACTTTTCAGTTCGTATTTATGTTCGTTCTTCAGGAGTAAACTCCAGCCGCGTGTCATTGTTAAACTAAATTTTGAAATGTGACGTAAAATATGGATGATCTACTCTATCAAGTATCTACCTAATTATAAGTACCATATTATTGCACAGTTAAAATTTTTGTTCAATATAATTGAGTCTGCATACATTTCATGAAGAAATAGGTACCTAATAAGTGAGAAGCCGGATAGTCGGTTGTTTTCGCCGACTAGTCACCGACTAGTCGCCGAATAATAAAGTGGCCGACTAGTCGGCTTTACCGTATAGTCGCCGACTAGTCGGAACATCTCTAGTAATTAACATTTATACATCCATCCATCCAATCCAGACTACCGTATTAATAACATTACAATAGATTACTCTAATAACTAACCAAAATTTCCATCCCTCATCATATTTGGAACACCAAAATATACGCCGAGTATCTTGCGTACGACGCCTCGGAGTATAAATTCCGAATTACAACCACGAACATAGTGCGAGAGGCAACCACTATTTGTTATAACCGATCTACATTAGCGGATGATTAATTAATCAACCGTTGAGTTGGAAAATTGTGCAGCTGCGCCGGTATAATCGTCTCCAGAAGAAGCCCGCTGTAACAGATCTATTTCTTGCCTCGTTAAACCTTAAATAATTTATGGAACTATACATTAGTTATGTGCCAAATGGGGTTTCCATTTCGTATTAGCCGCAAATGGATTTATTATTAAGTATATCAGATCTTCGTTGTTATATGTTTGTTATGTGTCGGCAAATATATTTTGAAGTAAAACTTCTATACGGGTGCTTGACATGGGGAGTAAGCTGGCGAGAGAGTTACAAAAATCAGACATAGGTAGAGGCCAATAAAAGTTGTCATTCAAATTCAAATTCGATTTCAGTGAAACTTTCTGTATTTAAAAAATTTATATCATATGACATGTTATGTCATTGTAACTACGGTAATGAAAGTCAATAATTAAGTGTTACTTCAGTTGTGTGGTCTAAAGCACACACTGTTTTTTTCAATGCATATCGAGGGTCGACGAGCTGCCAGTCACTTCATGATAAGTGATTGACATCCACACAATAAGACCATGTAGGCAATAAGAGATCATCTAGATGCGTTAGCAATATGAATGATCTTAGAAATTACACGTAACGCAACAGTCCACGGTATAGGTTTTTTTTTTTGTTTTTTTTTTATATATAGGTATAGGTATCACACAAGAGAAAGAAAATTAAATTATAGCGCCAGTACGTTACAACTGCAATATTGCAATAGAAAAACCTATTAGACAGTCAAAAATCATATGACCCAGCAGACTAACCAAATTTTCAGGACCCCAAAATCTATCTATAAGTGAGGTCATTTCTGAAGTGTACCTAAGGACATATTTGTAACAATACATCACGACTAAAAATGCTTTCGAATAGAATGACCTGCGTGTTGATTGATCTAATCATTCAAACGCCTTCAAGGTTTACTACATACACAGACATATATACGGACGGTGAATTTCAGGCTCTTTAACACGACCAGAATTGATAATAACTCGATTTTCAAAAATCTGGCAAAAGAAAATTTAAAAACACAATATGTTAAAACTATAAATAAGTATATTTTTATTTGACAACAAGTAATATATTTATTAGGTTTATCGATAAATGTTTTTCAAATTTTTTTTTTTGTATTCATTGTACCTATTTTTTTTTTTATAGAACTTTTTTTTTATTATTTCTAATTTTATTTAAGAGCTTTTATCGTGCACACTATGCCAGCTCCATCGTGACTTATTATACTAGGATTATTCATAAAATCCTGTACCCGTAGCACCCGCTTTGCCATGAAAAACTCAAGAACGACCTTTTCCGCAAACAACGCACAAACTTCACCCCACTAAGACCTTTTAGTACTAATTGTTCGTTTTGTCCGCTCCATTCACCGCCTCCGTTGCCCCACAATAAGGCCGCGATCATAACGTCACATCCTACGCGGTGAGGGCCATTCATTAAAACTTATTACAATAGAGTGGCACAAGTAGATAATTCAGTAAGGCCCGACCCGCGGCCAACTT
Source organism: Calycopis cecrops (assembly GCA_001625245.1). NCBI lineage: Eukaryota > Metazoa > Arthropoda > Insecta > Lepidoptera > Lycaenidae > Calycopis > Calycopis cecrops. Next base: position 581,835 of record LUGF01053824.1, read on the forward strand.
GGGCCGTATTTTATGAAGTACCGCGTGTAGGGACGTGTGGCTGTGGCGGACATGCGCCCCGGGCTGTCACGTGACAAAGCCTTATTGTAATTCGTAAATAAATTATTTATGCGCCGAGTAATTGTGTGACACTTGACGTGATAAATAGATGTGTAAATGAATACGCCACGAACTTTAGTTATAATCAATCACGATTGAGCTTGTCAACGTCATAGTTTTAAGATTTCAAAATATATTTATTGATAAGGACGTCTATATTATTTTCAACTGAGAGTAACTTTGACGCTATTAAAACGTGAATCAACCATGACTATAATAGAGATCGTTTAACATTATCCATGTACATAATATACGCTGTTCGCCTTAAATTAGATTAGACTAGATGGAACGTACATTTATTTTTAATAATTTTATCAAATATATGTATGCACCCACGTATATAGATTTATGTTCCCTACTACCGAAGTAGGAATTATGCGAGTGAAACTGCGTCACATATTTTCAGCAGTCTAGTTATTTAGTTTCTCCATGTAATATTGGACTGTTTCGTGCAGTGTGTAAGTGGTCTAATGACTATACGGATGTCGAGTGTGATCGGTAGTCATAGAAATGGCTCCGACTGCTCGTTTGCCCCTTATACCATAAAAAAAAGTTACAGCTTTGTTTATGTTACATTTATTACATACTGATAAGAATAATTGTACAAATATAATAAAATAAATAAAGGAGAAATATAAATTCGATACGGTAAGAAATACAATGAAAGTTGATTCACGCCTTAATGCATGTAGCGTCGCTTGCTGTTTAAAATAACTTGAGTATAACTACGATTTCATCATCATCATCATCCTCAGCCTATTGCAGTCCACTGTTGGACATAGGCCTCTCCCATGGGGGCTGGAAGTGGGAAAGGTTAGCCGAAGATTGAGGCCAGTGGCGTGCTATGGGAGAGGCCGCCGTCCAACTATAATATGTTTCAGATTATTTTTTATAAGCTATGCGTAAGACGCCAGATTAAACTATCCTAGTTTATTTGACGACCGGCGCAGTGGTACAGAGTTCGGACAGGTGGAACACGTTTCGCCAGGGGTCGCGGGTTCCAATCCTGCCTTGGTTATGGATATTTATGTATTATATGTATTTCTATGATAAAAATCTTAAATGTATACAATTTCTTAAATTTATAAAACATATTAAATATATTTCCGATGTCTAGTAGCGGTAACACAAGTCCTTGTCGTACTTGGTACGGGGCTGGACTAGCGTGGTGTGTAAAGTCCAAAGATTATTATTATTATTATAAAGTTATTATTAATTAATCAGAGGAAACATTTAAATCCAACCTCCCCCTAGCCTATGTGGATCGCGTAGCTCCAGCTTCCGTTGTTTATGCACGTACGGCGGCGCTAGCCGAGTGGAACCGGGAGGCAAGTTGTGACTTTTGTCATATTTCAGAGGTCTTTGTACAGACGCAACCGCCCTGATTTATTAACGTTATCCTAGAATACGGGGGACCGAGGCTCTTGGGTAAACATGTATTCATAATCGAAGTCTCGGAATCACGTGGAATCTGCTGAGTTTACTCCTTAACAAACGATTTCAGGCACGCGGGATGAATAAATATGTTTGATTGAAGTGTGAAACAGTTATAGAGCTATCAAGAGTAACGCATTGGCGCTTGTACCTATCGTTAAAGCGATATAAAAATTGAACGAGTAAATTCATATGAAGAGCGATCGAAATTACTAACGCTTTATGTCGCTTATGTTTCTTGAGCATCTTTCGCTTTAAAATCATGTCCGTTTTTAAGAAGTAATTTCCAGACGTGTATCAAAGCTGACACACACATTTTATACAAGCTTGACAAAAGCGAGATGCTTTAAATTAAACCACATAATATACTATACGTGCCTACAGTTAATCCGAAACTGTTTGAAAAAATTACGACAAGAATACGAAAATACTTTTTTAAAACAAGTTAAATAGCGAAAAAATGTAATCATGCTTTGTGCCGACGCGTACAGTCCGCAGCTACCTCACACGGTGAATGACCATAGTCGGCGATTAGCTGAGGATACAGCGAGTACGAAGTGAGAAAGACTTAAAAAATTTCCGGTGTGATTTTGGTTGTGTAGCCTGGAAATGATACACCACATATTTAGTGGTTTCATTTATCGCCTCTCACTTTTATCAACCTTGTATATAATTGTAGGGATCTATCTGTCCACAATGCCAAAAAGGCTCTATCCCTTATACTTATATATTACTGTAACTACCGAAATAACTGATCGCAATATTCACCACTTGAAACATAGTCAACAACTACTCAGACTAATTCTCTAACGGGGTAGGCGGAGAGTACAAAGACATTCTTATTTAATAACTTGGGTCTCTTCGTATAATACGCATTTGGTTCATCAGCCGGAGGACGATCAATGCTATATATAGATCTCAAAAACAAAGGACACACATACCCACCACATGAATCCAGCCACTCACTGTAATCTTAACCAAGTCATTAGTGCACTAGGAGGAATCTAGGAAGCCGTCCATTCGTGTATCAGTTGAACACACATTACTAACATAATGCACAGTCAAAACCCGCGACCACTGCCAACGGAACGACCGCACACTGCCGCGACGCGTGTCCCCGACACGGCGGTACATCACCGACACGTGTTGCCGACAAAAGTTCGGCCGCTTCTTACACATACATTCAGTCTACAGTGAAATGTTGGACGAATTTATTATAACAGAGATCTGAGAATAATGCTCGTTTTATGTTACTTAGTTAAATAGTATTTTTTTATTGTACAGAGGGGCAAACGAGCAGTCGGAGGCATTTTCATTACTACCGACGCCCATAGACCTCCGCACAGAGGCTATACAGTTGCGTTGCCCTCAATCCTTCCCCCTCCCATATGGGCCACCGTACGAAACGCGACAGCACGGCTGTCACTTCACGCCGGCAATATGACTAGAACTAGACTACTTAGTTCTGTTTCATGCGGGCTAAGAATGGTTTAACTTCACTACAATGCGGCAACTGCACGCAACTATATATAGATATCTGCCTAGTTCCGAACCGATACGACTTGGATCATCTAGAAAAGAGCTAATTGGTTTCTGAAGTACGATTGCCAGCTTCCTTGCCTAAAGCCTATATTGTTTGATGATGGAACAACGAGCGAGGGCCAATGAGCAGTCGGGTCCTTTGCTAATTAACGACGCTCATGAACACCGGCATAAAGCTCTTGCCCTCGTTTTCTCTTTTTCCCAATGAAAAATCAAACATCACGCGAAATGTGACAACATTATATCATTTTATAGTATAGCGAGAGAAGTTTTTTTTATGGTAAAGGGGGGGGCCAACGAGCAGTCGGAGACATTTTCATGACTACCGTCGCCCATAGACATCCGCATAGAAACTACACAGATGCGCTGCCATCCTTTCTCCTTCCACCTCTATAGGCCACCGGCTACCTACACACCGCACGAAACGCGACAACACAGCTGTCACTTCACGCCGGTGTCGTGCAAGCGAGAGGTACCTCCCCGGTGGTGCCGGTGCAATTCGGCTGCATGCAAGCATGCAGTGTGTCATTATCTCTTGCCATTGTGTAATGTATCAATCAATCCGCTAATCCCTTTGTCATTTAGAAGCACAATGCAGCAACTACACAAAATTGTTTGTAAAAGCCTTCAGCCCACAGTTTATCGACAATACCATTACAGCTTATATACCATTCCACATTGGAATAATAAAAATATATTTACCTAAACAGTCTTGGGGGATTAGCGAGCGATAGTTTTGGGGAACAGCATCCAGACGGGGGCCCGGGTCCCGCGGGAGCCCGGGAGCCGAGGGGGAGCCGAGGGGGAGACGCCGGGTATTTATAATGCCTTACCTACACCATTATATGGTAATTCCACTCGGCATTATCATAATATAAGGCTCCCACAATTTCTTAATTAAAACAAGATATATCTTAACAAATCCGTTGATCTTAACAAAAGAGTGTGATGCTAATCATAGCAATTTACACCTCTGTACCTATTATACTCCTTATCCAATTAAATGCACCATTTTCGCCACCTAAATTATTTTCATGTTATTTTAAATTATTATTTATATCAGTATCAATTTTTATCAAATTCCTTATAATTGTTTAGTTACAATTATCCTCAAACCCAACGACCACTGGGAAGGAAAGGTGTGTGGCGATCCTCCATCGGAAGACGGAGAGCTGGAGAGTCTTCCAACTTACTTGAGGTGGCGGGGAACCGCTGGGTGCAAGTGGCTCCTCATTGTGACATGTAGCGCTCTTTATACGAGGCCTATGTCTAGCAGTGAACATCCATCTACTGATGTTGATGATACAAATTTTCCGTTTGTTCGATATGTACTTGAGTTCCATTCCTATATTACTTGTGTTTTACCGGCTAAAGTACCAACTTTTGTCGCTCCATATCTCCTGTCTTTCTGCGGATTACAGGACTTTCAGTTGCCCATCCAAAGAAGATAAAAATACGGGATATAATGAATGAAAATTCTTGCCAAAGTCTGGCGTTGCTAGTCCACAAAACTCCCCCTGGCATGCTGAGCCCCTCACACACACATAACTCTCCCGCCAGGTGAGAAGCGTCCCGCATCGGGCGCATTTATATGATAATGCGCACGTAAGATGGCGGACGGAAAGTGATCCGCAACTTCCCCGGATGAGTTTCGGAAAAACTCCGCACTCGTAAATCTAATTCCGCCGATCGACCCGCCGATATTTGCTCGCAATTTCGCTCCGTTTTGTTTGTGGACCGTCGATGTGTCGCGTCTAGATGCAGCTAATGTGACAATTGCTTCTTATAGGTGTGAGGAAAGATATGGTTTTAATGTTTGTATAATAATCATCACCATTATCATCTCCAGCCGGAGAACGACCACTATAACTGGACATAGGCCTCCCCCATAGTGCGCCATAGCACGGAGTCACGAGTCACACGCGTTTAGCGGCTCCCCGCCACCTTAACCATATCGTCAGTCTACCGGGTTGTAGGCCGTCCAACATTTCGTCTTCCGGAGCAAGACGATCACTCGAGAACCTGTCTTCCCCTGCGGTTCTCGGTTCTGCGATCAAAACCAATTGTCACTTCCGTTTTCTAACCATAACCTCGGATGGACTCAAAGCCACAATGTGTCGTTTATACAATATTATAATAAGTATCTATAGATATAAAATTATGAATTTATTGTACGCTTTATATACTTGTTTTTATTCCTAATTATTTGCAATTTATACGCAGAGGGCGACACTTACGTAGTATTGTGTATTCATTTTATATCCATAAAACTCTATCATTATAATACATTGCTGTGTCTATCATAACACATCAACGCAGATAACGATTCGACGATTTCAAGTTATGAAGCGAGGGTAGTTGTGTCGCCCGGTTATGTGAATATTTGGCGTCTATTTCTGTATTACCTCTCGTGTAACACCATGACAGCTCCTTACCTGTAACAACGTAATAAATACATCAGTAAACATTTACAACATACACGTGAAAGACAAAAATACCTGAACTCTTTAATAAATGTATAAATAACTAACATTAAATTGAAAAATTAAAATAACTATTGAAATATCGTGTCACGAGATTTTATACACTACTTATTGCGTCCCGCTTCCACCTGCATATATCCTATAGATCAGACCAATACACACGGAAAATAAAAAAAACCAGTAGAGCCGCTTCGGAGGAGTTTGACCAAAGCCACCGTGAGACGCGTTTTTTCCTATAATATATACGTCAGATAACATAGTTAATTTGTCTTAGCTACTATAACAGAATATCACTGCCAGCTAGCGTTTAATGTGTGTCCTAAAATTTGAGCCCCAAGAATAGTGCGGAATTTACCGGACATAGAAGTTAAACATTTAAAACAGTTTCTCACATCTCCACACACAAAACAAAAAAACCTCCTTCCCTGCTCATACGCAGTCGGATAAGTGAACACAGGAGCAATAATGCCGTTATTGAACAATAAACAACACTCACACCTTGTGATGAAACGGAAAAAAGAAACAATTTTGTATTTACGCTCCTGACGCGCCCGCTCGTCTCATCCCTTTGCGTCTCACTTGGAGAAACCCTTGTAATTTAAAAAACACCCCCCC
>LUGF01053824.1:599624-619393 GCA_001625245.1 Calycopis cecrops
ACTTACACACCGCACGAAACGCGACAGCACAGCTGTCACTTTACGCCAGTCTCGTGTAAGCGAGAGGTACCTCCCCTGTCGTGCTGGCCCAATTCGACTGCATGCAAGCATGCAGTGTGGCACTACCTCTTACTAAGACTTCATACACGCTTCGTAAAAAAAAAGATAAATATTACACCAGGGCCAGTTTTAATGTGGAATAATGTACCCTACATTAGTGGTAGATGTCATCAACAGTCGCGTGTTAGATTTTTGATGCAAAACTTCTATACGCGCGCTGGACATGGAGAATAAGCTAGCGAGAGCGTTACAAAAATGTGTGATTGGGCAAGGCCAATGGAAGTTGCAATTAAAATTCAAAATTCAAATTCGATTTTTTTTTGAATTTACACAATAAATATGATATGACATGTCATTGTAACTACGTTAGTAAAAATCAATAATTAGGTCTTACTTCAGTTTTGTGGCCAAACTTTTTTTTAACAAAAAGCAACATTATTGGTTCTTCTTATTCTTCTCTTCGATTCTTTTCTTCTCTAACTTCGATAAGTTGTTATGCTCACGTGCTCTTCGTAGGAGTCCCACCAGATCGATATGATTCCCATCCAACATACCGCAACAAATTGGGACCGCTGCGAACTTTTAGCGAAAAAAAAACAATAAAGGTAGATAAGGGCGAAAATAAAAAAAAAACTGGCAACTTTTACAGCGATTCCGCCAAACATTTCGACAAATAAATCCGTCGATAGGGTTTTTCACCCTTTCCGTCGCAATCCCGGAACCTTTTCCCTCCAAAAATAGAGTTTGTTTCGCGTCGGCTCAGCTGTAGTGTTATCAGTTTTGGACAGGGCTACTGTGTCCCTATTCCCAGGCCCTACGGGTCACATCCGCGCGAGCCTCCGCCCCGGCGCCCGCCCCGGGGAGGCCGTATATTGCTTTGCGTTTTTTGCCCACCGCCTTTGTGCCATAACGAAATCTATTTACCGACGGGAAAGTTGGATGGATTTTCGGACTCACTCATTTGCACGACAAATCAGTCCGTTAGTTTTTTTAATTACGAGTTCCCGCCGCTTTTTGTTCTCACATGAGGGTATTTTAATGAACATTAAAGTATGAAAATGTGTGGAGAACGATTTTCATACTTTAGTATCATTGTCTGTTACAAAAACCAATCGGGATGTTTGTTAACTTTTAGTTTAGTTTTAGTAGCCACCACTAATGTAGGGTACGTTATTCCACAATAAAACAGATGCATGCTTGCATGCATTGTGGTGTGACCGAATCGGGCCGGCACGCCCGGGTAGGTGAATAGATAAAAACTATACATAGCGTTCATTATTGCTCATAAATCTAAATAACGTTTAGCAACAGACGGATAAAATTGAATATTTTATATTCAATACAGGGTTGTTATTGTGTTGTTGTGTTATATTCAATACAATACACATAATTTACTCGAGTAAATTATCAACATACAAAATTGACACTTAATTTAGTGAAACCTTAACAACCTAACTGTTGCGCGTAAAAAAGGTTATTAAAAGTCTACGTTCCAATAGATGTCAGCCAGAAACAATTTACGCGCCGAAATAAAAGTCAATTAACCGTTCTATATTAGCGTGCACCAAAATGGCCGAAATTACTACAATTTGATAAAAGGCCGGGCAATCATAGTTTGGGGTATTGGCGGGAAAATTGTGACGCGTCAACTTTTTTTTTAATTCTCGCCGTTCGGCGTTTCTGCCGCCGGCCAGTTAACTTGGGTGTAATTGGGTTGAAACAATGTCGCGTAAAATTGACGTGTTTATTAGATGATGGTTTTTTATAGACGGGTTGTTTACATGCGACAAATTTATGGAGTTGGCAAAGCAAGGACTATGCTAGTGGAACGGTCGTCGGTTCAAATACCCGCCAGGACGTGATTTTGAACTTTATTCCTACTGGAATACGTAGAGTATGTGATCATTATCTGTAAAAATTATAAATGATAAAGCTGTCTAGAATGTTACATATGTTAGTGAGTGATAGTTATGTATATCAGGTGTAAAGTGACAGTTTAGCTGTCGCGTTTCGTGCAGTGTGTACGTAGCCGGTTACCCATGGAGTGGGAAGGAGGTAGGAGGGCAACGCATCGGTATAACCTCAATGTGGATATCTATAGGCGTAGTAGAAATAGAATGGCTCCAATGCACCGCTTTTTCTCTCATACTATAAAAAATGCTGTATTGCAGCTGTATTTGGTCTTCACGACCGAAGTGACTCACTAATACACGCTGTTTCTCGAAAGTTGGTCGTTCCGAGCAATTTGTAAGACCCCGGTGGCCCGTCATTGATGTCTATTCCATGATTGATGTTCACGGGCGTCTGAAATTCTCATGCCAATCGGAACTGGCTGCTTCGTTTGCACACTAGCAAAAATAAAGAAGGGCAAAACGTAGACAAATTAATTTATTCCTGACATGCCGCACGTGAAAATATTTGTCAAACAGATCGGTTATCGGTTTGAAAACGCACCTCGAAAACGTAAAATGTTTATCAATTTATTTTCAATAAACACCGTAATTCCTATATAGGCTGTATGTGAAACGTAATTGCCAACATGAATAGAGGCAATTCATCGAACGATCGTCTGGCAAATTAAAAAATATAAAATATATTTTTCTACCGACATAAAAGGATAAATATTTTTTAGCCAGGATTGGGAGAGCAAATTGCCAGATTGCCTGTCGACACATAGTGTATGGCAGTGGAGTTTTCCCATACTCAGTGTCTTATATGGCAGATGTTTTAAACTAAGATCTTATTTAAAAAGCTAAATTGCTGTTTGACCATTAACTGGATAGCTAGGCGATCTCCACCCAGTATCCAGACCGCGTAAGTGGTACGGCACACATACAAATGGCCATGAGGGATCAGAATAACCAAAACATTTTCTTCTACATTTCATGATCAATGTTATGTTCTAATTCATTACATTTTTTTAAATACTACAAAGCCTTATAAGCCGCATAAAGATTATACAGAGGTGTTGCCTTCCCTGCTCCCACTTCATGTGCCATCATAATATAAGAGTCAGACGCCATCTTGAATAGTTCCTACTTATGACGTCATCCGGATAACTTCACACAAATTTCATCTTCCAAAAAAACCCAGCCGGCAAAGCAATAAAAAAATCACAAAACACAATTAACATCCGAACGAAGTAAGCATGAAGTTTATTACTTAATAAACTCCCGGGCGGAGGGAGGCCTCCTAAATAATTACCCCCCTCGTGCAATAAATATTACTTATAAGATTCGACTGTACTGTCTCGTCGCGATTGCCCCCCTGATTAATGGACACGTACCTGCGTCATTTGAACGGCGGATGTTTGCGGGTGATAAAGATTTTATGTATATATATCTATAGCTATAAAAAAACTGTAATTTATTTACAATTTGAAGAGGGCGAATAGCGTCTTTTAGTGACCCGTCGATGGACAACCGACGTCCACAAATAACGTACAAATATTAAGCAGTAGTATTGCCTCCTTCTACACCCAGGGAGGTACGAGAGTATCTTAGGTTTTTTTAATTATAGAATATAGCAAACGACCATTTTCATAACTATCGACGCTCATATACTTCCTATAGGCTATACATGAAAATGGCTCCGACTGCTCGTTTGCCTCCTTATACTAGATATACATATTAAAAAAAGATGTAAAAGGTTATTTTTTATAGGACCGATAAAATCAAAAATCATCATTTATAGATCTTTTTTTTCAAATTTGGTAATGATGGCTTTGCTTGATGATTTTATAAAGTGTAAATATGAAAGTTAAGTACTCGTAGATACTAGATTAATGCTTAGGTAGCCATCTGCGCAGCACATAATAATAATAAAATAATAATGTCGTCCTAGTCGATTTCGGCTACGGCGGCCGTCTATATAGACGTGCCATCTGATCATCATATTATAGTGCACAAGTGTGGGCGCAAACACAAGTGCACTCTCTACTCCCTCATTCTCCTATTCCGATGTGACCGCAGTCAGACACGACCGGAGAGAAACCAGGCACAGAACCGGATTCCTGACTCCGGACTGTTATTAGAAATTGAAAAGTCCCAATAACAATTTTTTTTCCGACCCGGGATACGAGACCGGGACCTCACGTCTGTGGTTGAACACGCTTACCACTAGACCACGAGGCAGTCTAACACAGGACATACGTATGTATGACCACGAGTGTGACATAAGTGAAACAAAAAATTAAAAAAAGAAACAAAAACATCCCGTAACACTTATGGTCTATTGTAATTTAAAAATCACAATAATGTCGTTCTAGCCGCATTTCGGCTACTGGAGCCCATCTCTAAGGTCCCCTCTAAGGCCCTCTTGTGCATGACATATTATAGCTTCTATTATATTTATATTCTCATATTCCGGTGGGACGGCAATTTGACACGACCAGAGAGAAATCAGGCTTGGGACCGACATAATTACGACGAGGATTGACGTGCTCTCTAAGGTACGTGAGTGTATCACAGCTAACTTCCTGACTCCGGACTGTTATCAGATATTAGAAAATTCCGATATCACTTTTTGGTCCGACCCGGGATTCTGACCCAGGACCGGGTGTGGTTGAAAATTAGAAATCAGACTTGCCACTAACTAGACCACGGGTCAGTCAAAACAGCCTAATTATTTAAAAACATAAGAAAATTTTAAAATCAACAAACAGTGTAAAGGAAATGTTCTTGTCGGTATGTTGTGACGAGCCGCCGCCCCTCAGCTGATTTTAAAATAATTAGGGTTGTAGGCGGTTGTGTTGGTTCATGTAGTTATTCGGGGATTACCCCTCCGGTTTTTATTGTACGCGTTCATATTCAGGGTCCATTATAAAAAAAAAGTGGTGAACAGTAGACGACAGTAAAAATTCTATAGCACTTTATATCCATAGTATATTTAATGAGAAATATATATGTGTGCCATTTTTTCACACAAAGAACATATTTCTATGTTTATGTAGTTAACAGTCTGGAAAAACATAAAACACTTTTTATCCCTAGACACAATGAATTCCCGAAAGGGGTAAATTTAAACAATTACGGTACGCACGGGTAATATTTAACATATTACAGTTCTTCTTTTTATGTAGTATAAGGTGGCAAACGAGCATTCGGAGCTATTTTCATGACCGACACCCATAGACATCCGCATAGAGGTTATGCAGATGTGTTGCCTGTTGCTGTGATGTGTCCTTTACCCTTTTAGCCTCTTACTACCGTGGAATTGCTGGGCACAGTCACATGTTACGTAAAAGCAAAACAAGAAGTCAAATAACATCATGGTAAGTAATTCGTATGGTACACTATACCATATCAATAATACTACATCACTGACGTTAAACAGAGTAGAGACATCTGTAAGTTTTGATAACTAACTGCCAGCTCAGCTCCTGTCGTCATTTTGATGTTCAGGCCTTACTCGTTACCGTCTAAAAAATGACGTCAGGGGTCTTATATTAGAAGTCCATGTGGTTCATTTGCTACTTGAAATGTACTAACTACTACTCCAAGATCGTTGCTAGAGAGATAGAGAGCTAGATAATTGCATCCTTACTATTATACTATAACCTAACATACACGGTACTTTTTTATAGTATATGAGGGCAAACGTCTAGTCGCAGTCACTTTCATGACTACCGACGTCCACAGACATACGCACAGCTGCGTTGCCTGCCCCCTCCCCCCATAGGCCATTGGCCACTTACACCGCTTACATCTCGCTCGTCTCTAGGCGTTAAGTATTATATATTCCTTATAGTATAGAAGGCAACCATCTCCTTATTGTAGCTAGTTCAACTTATATCCAAATAAAACGTAGATAAGACAATACTTAACAGACAGCACTTAGTCATAAACATACAGATAATCTCGTCAACACAAGTTATAACTCACAATGTACGAGCACTACCCATTCAAAAACAAGGGACAAGGGTTGGGGCTCTCGTATTTGCATAATCCAGCCCGAGGCGACCTTGCCTCAATCAGGGCCCTCGAGCTGAGCTTGAGCCTTTATTAATACTTTGCGGACGGCGACAAGGGGACGATAAACGTATGCGCATGTTTATTGAATACAAACTCTCGTCCAACTGTACTTGATGGTTTTTTTTTGTTGGACCCTATTGTGTTTTTTCCTGTCGTCCGGGTAATTAATTTTTTTTTTGTCATTATAATATGTAGGCAAAATTATAATTGGTTTCAACACAAAATATTTATTTTAATGTCGAATTCTACAATTTGTATTCGTACCAAAATGTCTTTTTCGTTCAGAGAATAATTACCGAACAGACTTAGATGAAATTTGGTGTAGATTTAGAACATAATGTAGATCATAGAAATGGATAAAATAATCTAGAATATAATCTACATCGACATAAGGAATAATGTAATAGTATTTGTTGTATAAATGTGTTGCATATGTTTAGTCCTAGACTGTATACTGAATACTCATGCCATAGATGATGTCTATGGTTAGGTACAGATGACAAGATAGATAGATCCACAGGATAGATCTTTTGAGTATTTTTCAAATGAAAAGGATTGGGATTTCGTAGCACCAAAGTGTTAAATTCTGAATACGACAATAGCCGATAATATTAAGATTTCCTTTCTTGGTCTAGGGATGTCGGAATCGCAATAAAGTATTGATATATCGGTATGATGTGAAAAAAAAATATGATAGACATAAAAAATTCTAATTATTTATTAGGACAAACTATTAGATTTATATGACCGACTTCTGTTAGTGGGTACTGCGAGATTTACATCAGATGCCACTCTTTCTGAGGAAACCGAGGACTCTGGGTCCTCGGTTTCCTCGAGTCGAGTCCAGCAAAAACAAAAAAAAAACGTTTTAATACATTTTCGATATTGGATATTTTATATCGATATTTCGATATATTGTTAAAAAAATATCTCCCAACAATATTGTTCGATATATCGTTATAATAAATATCGCCCAAAAATATCGATATATCGAATTGAATTGAAATTTTTTCTACATGAAACCCACTCATAAATAATTTAAAGCTGCCTTGCTTCTAGCGTTGCCGTTGCAGCTTGACCTCTCTTTGTGTGGACGTATATTTTAGACCATGAAAGACCCCGATTTCTTGTTGAGCCTCGTTGGGCCTTATCTGAAGGAAGAGGTTATTTTGAGGATATTACGACGTTATACGTCTTGATTTTTTTGTAGTATAAGGGGGCAAACGGGCAGTCGTTTTTATAACTACCAACGCCCATATATCCTTTTTCCTCCCCTGTGATGACCCAGTCCCCCGAGTACTTTGAAATATATATCAACCAGATGGGTTTAATTTATAATTTTATATTACTTTATTTTATTAATAAAACATTGTGACTCAGACCCTGGAAATACCACAAACACCATCAAAGGCAATAAAATCAATACATAACATACATTGTAACGTATGATCTATTGCAATTGAATCGAACTCGCGTCTATAATTACAGATGGCTATCTGCACAGCCTGATGTGTATCAACACGCTTTATGATACCTGCGTTACTACAATGTAACGCGAGCTCGTGTTCATCACTATCATCAGGACTAGACGAACACACGTGAATAGTAAGTGAAATAACGTACTGATGATCGTAAGAGATTTAGATCTCGTAGCTCCGCTACGGTATCGTAGTAGTGCTACGATATTTATGTGTCTAATTTCACTACTAAGTTATATTTCAACTAAAATATTTTAAAAAGTTTAAGGTTTTATTCAAGATTTACTGCATTATATGCGAATATGCGTAACACGGATGCTCTCTTTTTTAGACAAAGGGCCGGCAAACTCTTTCGAATAGGAAAGAAAGAAGATAATACCGACTTGAAGTTACAGTTTGGGAGATACCATTGGCCCTTGGGGTAAATGAAGACAACACATCTGCATTGAGGTTATGCAAATATGCTGCTTAATATATGCTGCTGTATATGCTTGTATTTTTTCATCTTAACTAATTGGATCTGACACTACTCGTACTTAATATTTTACTTAAACACTGTCGACTGTTATAAAACCTAACTGATCCCGTAAAAAAAACAAATAAATAAAATAAACCTCTTCATACTACTCGCACAACTAATCAAACGACATAAAAATAAAAACTACAAAAACTTTTCATTGACACCAGAATTAACTCCAAGCAACTTGGCAAACGTGAGACTCGCTGCGACAAAGTTCCATCTCTTCAGAAACGTACAGCGCAAACACAACTCACTGCAGAACGTACTCATCCAATTACACCCGGAGCGAGTTGCAAATCTTTTGTCGGCGCCCGAGGAGATACGTCCGTGTCGCACCAAGTCAGGATATGTGCGGGGTTTAATGAGATATGGTTGTAAATGCTCTGCAACTCAGCGTCTGAGAGTCGAACTAATTTAATAACTCGGATCCAGCTTATGACTTGTTAGTTTTGATTTGTGTTTATAACATTATCAATAGCTTAGTAAATAATTCAGAGTATATTTTATTTTCTCTTCTATAATGTGGATTGGTTTGGAGAATTGGGCCGAAGACTTGCTTCAGGTGGCGGGGAGATGCTGGATGGTTCGTGACCTTTGGCGTTCTATGGGGCAGTCCATTGTCCAGCAGTGGACATGCTCTGGCAGATGATGATGATGATTAATGTTGATTTACTTAAAACTACAATGAATTTTTTGAACAACACAAACATGCATTCAAGCCAAATTTTATTCTCAAGATTAAACTGTAAAATTTGCCATGAATGCATGTTTATTTTTTTACGCACGTGTAACTCCAGAGTTGCTCGTGAACACTATTGTGTGATGAAAACTGTAAAATCCATAGTTAAAACGAGAGAGGTAGTAAATTTATGTTGCCGCTACAGTTTTGCATTAAACTAATGTGTAATGCAAATTGCAACCACGAATTCAAGTCGACCGTTGAATTTGTTTCGCTGGTAATTTCTTGGGTATCGACTACGGTAGAACTGGTGGTAGCCCTATTAAAATTCAATACTGTTTAGCACTACTTCAATTGCTTCTAGATCCTGTACTATTTAAATTATTTCAATGCAAGACAATCATCGCCCACTCCTAATGAATAGTAATGGTTAATGATTCGTCTGCTCTTGCCAGGATTAAAACCTGCTACCCTGTTTGTAATGTCTCAAGCCGAATGAATATATCTATCCGATGCAAGAGACTTATATAACTTATTCTATAGAAGCTACACGAACTCATTAATCTCAATTTATAAAAATATTTCATAGAAATATATTCTGGATTTACTAATTGGAATCTCTACTCTAATGCCTGGCGCTTACAGTGTATTCTTGGCTGTGAGTCTGCTCGAAAAGAAGCGAGAAACTCATTAGAAACATTCTCACAAACAAATTCATTCCAACTGTCATTTTGCGAGATTTTTTTTTATATTTATCAACCCCGTTAATTAGCTCGACCTACACAAAGGAGGCAAAAAAAAAATGCGACAAAATTACATTTCCTTTTTGTGTCACTGTCCGCGGAGGGTAAATTTATTCGAGGGAGCATGTATAATATGGACCTAACTTTTTATTGCATAATAATGTCTTCAACGTTGGTCATAACAAAACGTCATGCCTTATGAGATGCTCAACCATGTTGCTTTCAATTGTACTCTGTAATTTTGCCGTCTTCACCCCTTGCGGCACTTTTTCATTGGTAACTTTTTTCCTGCCAGCCTCAGCATCATAGCTGGNNCCCCCCCCCCTCCCCACGGTCACGATTATGAGCCACTTGCATCCAGCGGCTCCCCACCATCTTAACCAATTCGTTCCATCTTATATTTTCTATACTACGCCCACACCATATTTTAAAAGCTTCCAGCCTCTCTTTGTCTCTTTGCGTAGAAGGCAAGATCAAGGAAATCGAGGCGAAGGAAGACCGAGACGCAGTTTTACAGGCTAGATAAAAGAAAAATTAAATGTCTTACGAAGATGTGAAGAGCCTGGCGGAGAAACTAAAAGCATGAAAAAACTTTTTAGCTATTTATAGATAGAGCCATTAATAGATAGAACCCGCCTTAAAGCGAAATCTGTTTAATCGGAAACTCATCAGGGAAATACGCCTGGTTTGATATAAATGCAACAAAATCTACAAGTGTTAGCTTCCACGGCGACGACAAGGTGACACTAATCACTTTTTCACTTTTTCTTTTTTCACCACACACACTTTTCAAATGCTGGCACACTTGTGTGGCCAGAACTAACAGCGGCAACCATTTTGATACTCCGTCTTAAACTCTGTTTGGATCCGCAAATGATATAATCAAAAAAGATAAAAAAGAGAAGGCAGCAAGGTAAAGCCCATCTATTGCCAGTATATTATTCACTATTCATTTCAATCGCTGCTCGTCTACTCTAACATCAGCAATACTCCAAAAAAGAGCCAATGAATCTATTCGAACCAAAAACGACATTTAAATAACGTCAAAAGTTCTCCCATAAAATCCAGATGAATACATAAATAGTGTCGTTCATCTTCTCACCCGCTAACACCCGGTCAGCGGCGCTCGTGCGCGCGACAATAAAATTCAAACGCAGCTTTGTCATCCGAATGCTTATACCCGACTGCACCAGAAGGCGAGCAATGTGTTTGGTATTTTTAGCGTATGAAAGTAGATATCTATATGTTCGCTGCTATAGCCTGAACGGCTTGATTTTAACATATGAAGTGTCATTAGTTTCGTCTTGAGAACACGTGTGAATCTGGATATATTAAGGTGTATTTTAAGAAGTCTGGTTTAAATTAAATTAAAACTAAAAAATCTATTTTATTTTATAATATTAAAACTTTTTTGTTTTGTAAAAGATAATTGACGTGAGGTTATGCTACATGAATCACGGAAAAGCAGAGCAAACTATTACATTTTAAGATAGTTTTAAATGATCTTTTCTATCGGGAGACGTGACGCCTATGACCTATGACCCTATGACGTCTAGACTTCTGTATTTAGTTACTATATTTTTATCACGCGTATCATCGCTAAGCTAAAAACGTTTTACCGCACAGTCAACGAATTTTAATAAGTCAAACAAATGCAATTCAAAATTTAAAAACCATTCAACCTCGACGTGCTATGTTCGTTCTTTGAATGCCATCCCAACCGAACCTACATTGCTTTAATTAATTATTATTTATAATTAGCTCCTAATTCAAAACTTTTCTCATCTCAACATAATAGGCCCTGTAATATGCAAACACACACTCACATCAATCAACACAGTGATTTGAGTCCCACAGAACGAGCTCCCAAAACAACCCTCAATCAAAGACGAGCGTGTCGTTACATCGTAAGGAATACCACAGACGGAGAATTACGCAAAAAACTCTAAGAATTACAACCGAATTTTAAACTATAGTAAACATTATCGATGACCTACTTTTGAATTATTGTTTTTTTGGACTTAATTATATTAATTAACTAAAATACAATAATATAATACTAATTTTAAATACAATATAATATCAAAGACAATATTATATTCTGTAATAATTTAAATTAAAACAACAACATTTGTATGAAGCTTGTTTGTGTGCTACTTTGTAATATTATTTTAAATAATATTATTTTTTTTCATCAATCAATTAATTTCAATAATAAACATAAATTTGACTTTAAGGGCGCGTTTTTCGAAGATTCTCATAAATATAGTTGGAGAATAATTTTAAATCTTTAACTGCCATACACAAATATAATGCGCTCGGAATCTTGAGAAACGTTCTTGATATTTAAATAGCTTCACAATAAGCTAGTAGTTAAAAGTTTTACGCGTTTCTGAAAACGTTTTGAAACTGTCATTTCCCCGGGGAAATGTGGGCCGATATTCGAGTGTCAACCGCTTAATGGCTAAATTTATATTTACTATAAGACCCTCGGTATAATCCTACCGAGAAATCTATTTTTATAACAAAACTTTGAGTGGTTTTGCCTATATATTAAAAGTTAGACGAATAATGAGGGTTCAAAGTCAAAATGATTAACTTCGAAAGGTATACATTTTTCAGCAGAGGTAATTTAAAAATTAATTATCACAAAAAGTACCTAATATTTTTTATTTCCGTATGGCTTGCACGTTTGTAATAAACTACCGATAGAATAAAATAAAAATGGGTACGTTTCATCTGAAAAATATGTGTATATTATTTTTTGTAATTATTAAATATGTGTTTGTTCTTTGTTTCTTCTTTATGTATTCTGAAATAGTTCGAGATACAGCACTGATGATTTTGGCAAAGTTATTCAGAACTAGCTGTGTCCATAACTTTGCTGGGAGGAATTTAAAAATATTAAATAAAGTAGTCCATGTACTATTTATATACTATATATATTACATAAGCTACGTGCTAGTGATTCATGTCAACATCGGTCCTGCCTTTTCAGAGATTAGCCGGAACATACAGACAGACTAAAATTGTTGCAAATATTATTTCGGTATTTATTACAATTTGTGTATGTATGTCTGTATATTAAAAGCTGTTATTTTAATATTACAAACAGACACTCCAATTTTATTTACATATAGATTATCTCCAAATGTATTTGGGCAAAAAGGTGTAGCAACGCGCTCTGGGTACAGTTATTTCATACAACATACATTATTAACAAGGACGTACGAGGGTTGTAATCGCCATAAATCTGTCTGTCGTCAGTCTGTAGCCGCCCTTCGCGCTAAACATTTATACGGCGCGCCTCAGGGTTGTCACAGTGCGAAATTACACCCATTTGTATGCAGATGCTTGTGACGAGGCATTAAGTCTCCTCGCCTTTGACTCGATGCAAATAACTCGTGAAAATTAACCCATCGATATGAGCTAACCCCTTCAACAATCGGGAGCTCTAAGGAGGTGAAGGGTATATTTAAATATAGATGGACTCCCGGATTAGCCTCCTGTGCCACAATTGGGGAAATTAATCACAACACTAGGGGTTCGTCCTCATATTCGCGTAATGAGTTTAAAGTAGAGATTTCAATTATTAATGTCTAAAGTGAATGCTACTCATTAGAATAAAACAATCCCAACGGATTTCGTTCTAGACATTAGAATATGTGATGCCCAAGTCTTTAGACATATTTGTAGTGTGTAAAGTAATTCGATACTTTAACTTTTCGTGCGCTCCGTGTGGTTTGTCAGTAATCCAGTGACCCATAGAGGAGAGGAAGAGGGCCACGAATCTGTATGCGGATGTCTATAGGCAGACAATTTCCGAGCCATTTTCATTACTATCGATAGTAATGAAAATGGCTCGGAAATTGTGTGCCTCTCTATATTATAAAATAAAATAAGTGGTTATTTGTGGACCTCAGTCCCAGTGAAACCCTAAACTGTCACCTGCAAGGCAGGTAGTAAAGTAGCCTGAAGCAACCCTGGTAGCCCTCTGTAATAGCCCTCTGTAAGGCATGAGCTCCACATAGACATTTAAAAAAGGACAATCTGTGGTCGCAGTTGGCTTCAGTGGACTTCAACACCAGCTTTGAACTTTCCCAAAGATTCATTATTAATTATTGTTAACTGAGATTTGTTTTAATTATAAAAGGGTAAACAAGCAACCGGATACTTTTCGAAGACTACCGACTCCTTCCCCCTCCCCTCACTTTGCGAAGGTGAAAATGTGAGTGAGAGGTCGCCCTGGTCGCACCATCCCAATTCCAATTTCAAATTCGAATTCAACATGGCCTCTTATTAGACTATAAAGTCATCTCAACGGATTCAAATATCTAAATAAGCCGCGTGTGATCCGCCCGAGTCGTTCTGTCACAGCTCCCATCCCGTCGGTGACATCCCATACAAGTAACCCCATCATTAAGTCAAGGACCACGTTATATTCGGGTACTTCGCAAACATGTCATTTCTATATCGCACGGTAGTGAAACACAAATAATAGGGTATATTTAAATTGGCTTTGTCGTATGACGGACGATGCATCTGCGTATGTCAGACGAACCACAGTGTAAAATTATGCAGTAGCATAGAAGTTTATATTTTAAAGAACGTGAAAAGGAGTCGGTGTTACATACGCGGTTTTAATGACATCATAATATTTTATATACATATAACGCAAGGTAAGTGCTACATTACAATAAGTTTAAGTTTTATATTATTGTGCAATGTGCATACGATTGTCTATATATTTTCTTTATAATAATAATATAATAAATATACATAGTGTTCTCTAGGAATTAAATTAGTTAATATTTTTGTAGTAATTTTTATAGTTTTTTTAAACAAATAAACTTCTTCATTTGAAAGTAACTTAAATTTTATGTCTAATCTGATTAAAACCTATTCTGGTGATTCTAATACCAAATATGTACGGTGATGATAAAAAGGAAAAGAAAATTTATTTAATAAAAAGGGATATGTTTTCCAAAATATTTCTAGCTAAACATTCAAGTATGTTAATATTTTATTTTTAATTTATTTAACACAAGAACAAAAAGTATAGATAAAAAATATGGAGCTACTGCACTGAGCACCGATTTTCTATACTATGTCGCATACATTGGCTTCTAAGTTCTTAATTATGATGTTACAAAGGGGAAGCGTGTGAAAAATTAAAAAACGAAAGAGACAGCGTTAGCGAGAATTATAATGACCAGAGAGGGATAGAAGAGAAGACATCAAGGGCATAATTTTGCATTTTAATGACAGTTTTTTAATGAAAATAAAACTTTAAGGGACGACGTTTCAACGTGCAGAATATGTGGACGAGAATAGCCTACAGGTACTTCCACTTACCTTCAGGTTTTCTGACTGTGTGTTTGCCTTTTATGCAAAATAAATCCCTTGTCGGAAGTCAATAATGATTTTATCCTCTCACGAGCATTTACTCCTAAATAAATTATTTTAATGCTGGTCTAAGAACAGTTAAAGACAATAGAAGAAGGGAAATAAAGTGTCTTTTAACTTAAGAATACGTTAATGGTTTTTCAAGTGTGAGTAAGTGGATTTATAAGTTTCCTGCTATACAGTCCGAATAGTTGGACGGGTTTAAAAGTATGAGACACCTGTGAGATGTTTGATTTCTCTTCATACCGTGACATTAAAATATATTTAAGAAGTTGGATTTTTAGTACACCAATTTAATGTTAGGTTGTTTTAAGTCTGAAGTAAATTTATTCCCAAGTAATAAAAAGTTTTTACAAAACTTAATACTTGATATTACTCTCAACTGTCACTACACTACTTAGGAACTATGGCTTACTTATGTTTTCTTGACTTGTCAGTAACACATACCTGAAACAAAAGAAAGAAATAAATAAATATATTTCATTAAGTCGCTATGCGTATTAATTCCTGGCAGGAATACGTTTGTCATTAAGGAAAATGCATTTGGTTACAAGTGAATTTAGTTTCTAAAAGCCGTACCATTGTTAGATTGCTGCCATATTGGGCCGGCACGACCCGGAAAGTACAAGACACTCATAACCGGCTTAAAGTGACGTCTTTGTTGTTAAAACAAAAAGTGTTTCACAAACATAACCTAAATATTATTAATTATTGTTAACCAGTGTAGGGTTAAAGGCTGATCATGATGATACACAGCTCGGCACAATTAAGTCCAAGACGGGCTCGCAAACACCGCGGTCCCCGGGGAGGATTAGCTCAAACGGCGTGCACGTCAATATTGACCGTACACGCGGACAACACAAACGCGGGCCCTGTAGATCAGTGTAATACTTGTAAATACTTGTTTATGTAGGACCGGCCCGTGCACACTTCGTTTGACGTCAACAATTAAAATTAACAATCGTTATAAATAGTGTATGTTATTTCCTGAGAATGTACTTGTCTATTAGAGAACTAGTTGTAAAATCTGTTCAGTAGTTTAAGAATTCAATACAATTTAAAAAAATATTTTTTGTTTTTAATTGTAGTATATAGACAGAGTAGATCAATGTATAAGTAAGTAAATTATATAAGCATTCTCAATTAAGACTGATAGATACTGCATAATAAGATTCTGCCCTTCTCCGGTAATTTTTTTCTCTCTTTTCATCCTTTTCATAAGAAGAAGGATGTGAAGATTTCATTACATCCTTCTGTAACATAAACGGTTAGGTACTTATTAGTGACTGAAGCTGCGTTGAATCTGAAAGAGGTTTTAGGAGTTGTTTTTCGATGAAAATCAAAATCAAAATCAAAATATTTTTATTCAAAATAGAATTTAAAAAATTGCTTTTTGAACGTCAAAAATTTCCATCTACCACCACCGGTTCACCCAAAGGATGGTAAGTGAAGTTTTTTTATACAGCTGTATAAATTCTTGTCGTACTTAGAAAAATTCCAATCGTAGGTTCCCGACGTCGCAGCAATCCGACACCACCTCTTACTTCATACTTATCTTCTGATATCTAATATGTTTCTAAAGTGAAACAAGACACGAAAGTTAGAGATAAGTTGGAATAATTAAGGAGAATAAACGGGCAGTAATAAAATATTGTTATCAGAGGTCGGCGGTACATTACTGAGACGCATGACCGCTATAACTGAGATACATGGCCGAAGGTCAACTACAAACAGACATTTAGCTTCTTAGAGACTAAATATATTACCCATTTTTGTAGATAGTGGGTTATGAGGGAAACTAAAATGGACTCCCAACCGAATTTCGGCTACGGCGGCCGTCTCTATAAATCGTAGCCAACTGTGACGTCATCATCATTATTGCCAAGCAGTTCTCTGCTCCGACTTATACTAGCTGCGCCCGGCTGTTTCACCCTCGTAAATTTCGATCCCGTGAAAAATAGAAAATCATCCCATGGCATCCCATAGGAACATTTTTTGGGATAAAAAATATCCTATGTGTTAATTCAAGTTATCCTCTTCGTGTGTGCCAAATATCATGAAAATCTGTTCAGCAGTTTTTGCGTGAAGGAGTAACAAACAAACAAATAAACAAACATACAAACTTTCGCATTTATAATTTGAGTAGAATACTTAAAATTTAGAAAAATTTATGTGCAGACTATAGTTCTATTGTTGGAAACGACCTACCGTGAATAAAGATCTTATCTGCATCACTGACATTTTTTTAAATCAAAACTTTCTCTATATTATTTCTATATTAAAATATTTCCGAAGTAGTATTTTAAATCTCTTAACAATGTAAATGTGATATTCAACCCATCAAGGATACAACCCTGAACGGTAAGAACAGGCATAACTAATTTAACGGATTGTCTACTAAACACAATTGTTCAAATTTTATATCCCTATTATATTTATTATACAGAAATAATCGCTGTGAAGCAAATAAAATTCCTTATTCGCGTATCTTCATAAAATTTGCATCTGATTGATTTATTCAGTGACATACAGATTTATTCAGTATCTAGACGAGGATATTTTTACTAATATTAGATTACACATGGTCGGGTTCTTTTGATGATCACCAATGCTCATAGGTAATATCAGCATAATTGTTATGCAGATTTTACCTTTTCTTCCTTACCTTTACCTTCTTACAAAAAATTCCCAAACCGAACGATAAGCGCCACGCGTCACCCTAAGGCACGCGAAAGGTTCTTCTCCGGTCATGCCGGACCAAGTCCACAGTAGCATGACGCTAACTCTTACTGAAATACTTTAAAACACATTCAATGTTAAATTAATGAAACCCGTAGCCCGGGACGATCGATCACGAGCGCCGAAGTTCTCCCGACGACAAAGTGCATTTTTATGTAAGTTCAAACGCAACACGATTTGTTATGCTCCGCTCACGCTCGCTCATCCGTTCACTCGCTCATTTTATAATTTTATAAATATACACCTTTTTTATCGCGCTGGGGACCGGTGAACGGGTCACTTGACGCTAAATTGCAACGACCAGAAATATCTAGCCGCAGGTTATATTAAATGCGTTGCCATTTTTTACAACGTTCGCGGTGGCACGTCAGTCGGACGCCGTCAGTTCAGGCATGTATCTAAGAGCGGGCTTTATTTGCCTGGAAAGCAGTAACACCTCGCAGCCTAATTAAAAGCGTGTGGAGGAAGACATAGTTTCAGTATCAGTTGCGAAAGTTGTTTTCGTACGCCTGCATTAATGGAGGCGGAGAACGGGAGGTGGCAAATTTGGTAAAATAGGTCCGCACTTTTTCTCTTAAATTTGCTAACATATCCAAGTCGCGCACTTCAGTTTAAACAATTGTTCAGGTTTTTTAATTTGATCGACTTCTGAGCAGAATAAAAACTTTTGCCGTCCACTTCCAGCGCACAATGGACGGCACCATACAGTTTTGAGGTTTGCACTTCCTGCTCGGCAGTTGGCAAGAGTAATGGGAAGAAATACTCAGACATTAGAATGGGTAATGGAGTAAGCTGTCGAGAACACTACGCAATGGAAACGCTTTGAACCAGTCTATTGCTGAGAGGAGTGGAAATCGTGCGCAACCTGCTCAATGTTCAAGAGTAACAGGTCCTTCACACAGACATTCGTTTCCCAAAAAGAAGCCACAAAGCAGGCCAATCTCCAGCGGAAAGGAGAGGGACTTGCCACCCAGACCATGGAAGGTATACAGACGATGTCATTACATAATTACAAGAAAAACTTCTAACGAAGGTAAAACAAGAAATTCCAAACACAAATAAACTATCTCCAGCTACGATTATATCAATGCGCTCACAGGGCATAGGCTAATGCAGCACAGAGGCAACACAAAGGCCAGATATTAATTAGCTGTATATTATCCAGTCTGCGCCGTGTGCTCTTTGTGAATCCCTGATTGTATGTACCGAACAAGAAACCGTGTAATTATATATGGAACAATTAATTAATTGCTACAATTGGATGAGATTTCATTAATTAAATCCTTGCCATTGTTAGGTATAGAGTGTTGCGAAGGTTGTTTTATTATTATTATTTTATAAGGTGGCAAAGGAGCAGTTTAAGATGGGTAGCTAGCGATACCCACAAACAACCGCAAAATTAGAAGTAATGAGTTGCGCTCCATCATGGCATTTCATGGAGTAAAGGAGTCTCACAGATCATACAAAAGGAGAGAAGGAGGTAAACGCATCAGCATAATCTATATGTGGATGTATATAAAGTGTATAATTATGTTTATGTATCAATATCCACCGAAACTCCCACTGCTTGCTTTCACTAACACATTAAAAAAATATAATACAAAAGAAATATATAAGTTCCAGTACACCCTAAGGCTCCGATGGTCCTTCGAGTCATGCATCATAAAAAACTTTAAAACGCAAAAGAACGCAACATTAAAAAAGCCCTCCATAAACGCCATTGAAGAGCTCCATACGGGTGTCAAAAAGTGTGACACCCTCGCGAAGGGGTCATACGAGTAGTCGAGAGGCCTAAGTACAAAGAAGGAGGGGGCGACCCCCCTATTCGTTAAGCCGCATTGTCCGCGATCACCGGTTTAGAGAAAAAAATATGTTACATTGTATGTCGAATGCATTTCGTACGCGCACGTTGTTTGTGGGTAGAAATGTTTTATTTTGTGGAAGTTGTTTTCTTTAAACATGTTATATCAACTTGTATCCAACATAACATTTCTAAACGCAAAAGCTTGGACCTGTTTGAAACAGAAAAGAAGTAACGGAAATAAATTTATTATATTTTTATTGTATAACAGGGGAAACCAGTACTCGAATAATTAATATGTATTCGCATGAGAATCATGCGAATTTCCTTCTCTCCTGCAATGGGCTATTTTCCAGTATTAAAAATATAAG
>LUGF01053824.1:651426-668000 GCA_001625245.1 Calycopis cecrops
ATACTTCCAATACATTTAAAAGATTATACGTTCCCGGTTACATTCTATTGGAGCGGAAACTTTGTAATAACTGATGCTGTGTAAAAGTATTTCATAATCTAAGCTGTCAGTTAAAAACCAGTCAAGGCTGAAATATTTTTTATATTTCCCCTGTAATGGGGCAGCCATTATAGAATGACGTCAATTCATACTGTTGTTGTTATGAACTGTCTATTTATGATTTTTTTATAGTATAAGGGGAACAAAGGAGCAGTCGTAGCCATTTTCAAGACTAAAGACGCCCATAGACATCCGCATAGAGGTAACACAGATGCGTTGCCCTCCTTCTTCCCTCTTTCTCTCTCCATGGGTCAAAATCCTGATAATTAAAAAGCAAATAAACGTAGGTATATCAAAAATTTTTAATTGTCGCTAGTGTGCCGGAGAGCATATAAGAAGTCAACCGATCCTCTATCGATTCCCTTTTATACAGTTTAGATATCTTATAAATGCAGACAAATACAGTCGCAGATGTAGTTATAGGGACCGTACATTAAACATAGAGGCAGCACTTTCGCCGAATGTAACGCGCCCTAGTGATCATTTTAGGAATTAAGTGCTAGCAAAAACCCAAGCAATAGACAAAGTCTTGTTGACATTTATGTTATATCATACGTACAAACGAAAAACTGCTAGCATAAGGTTCACATTTCAGCCACCAGTTAGCGTGGCAGTCTAGAAGCTTTTTCCCTAAACCAAACCACCAACCAAACTACCACCAAGCACGCGATGACGTAGGCACTTTGAGAGCGGGATAATGAGTATTGCCAGCTATGAGACGGTTTATATTTCTAGAGAGCTGTATCAAATAGACTTTCTACATTTTGAGACGGCCCGGCCAATGTAGACGTTTAGCAGATGGTCCAAGAGCCGGGGAAGTCTTGATTCTTTCTTATTTTATTTTATAAATTTCTTATTTTATAACCTAAACTTACAAACAGAATATTATAAAACAATGTCGCTTTTCCGCCGTCTGTGTGTCTGTTTGCTTAGACTTTAAAATTACGCAAAGGATTTTGATGGGTTTTTTTTTAAACAGGTATATAGAGTGATTCAAGAGGAAAGTTTATGTGTACATTAACACCATTTTTGAATTCCGAAATACACGCGGGCGAAGTTGCCGGCGGAGGATAGTTTATTATATTTTATCCGTGCTATACAGTTATAACCAATATATTAAATAGAATTACATAATACTAAAACCTCGACGACCAATTCACTAGACCACCTTCCCTATTTGCTGGGTCGGCGAATTTTACCGAGTTCTTGTATACCCGGGATCCAGCTCTACAAAGTCCTTGCGACTACATTACGGCCAGATGAGATATAAGGTTTAATATCCCAGCCCGGGCAAAAGGCATTCCTTCTTTGTGCTAATTAGCGAGTGCCTCGGATGAAACTCGTAACTGAACGTTTAAAGCGCTTATTATTATATGGATTTAGACTGACGGTATTGCCTTATCATCATCATCAGCCTATTGCAGTCCACTGTTGGACACAGGCCTCTCATAGCACACCACTGGCCTCGCTCTTCGGCCAACCTTTCCCCCTTCTTTTAGCTTCAACTAAATCGTGAAGGGGAAAATTTCTTGCACATTTCAAGAAATTATTGTAATTTAATAAAAAAAAAATCCCAATTTAGTGACATACCTATCGATTTCTACTTGTGGATTGTCACAGTGAGCACCAGTATGTGCTTCTCGTTGGATTTTAATCGTGTTTAAAGGATTCATTGCCATAACTGCCCAGAATGCCTGGAAAGTATACTTTGATACGCTGAGGCTTCCTCGTACAATCAAGTCGAAACTAACACTTCCTAGCTATCGCCATGAATAACTAACAGAAAGTATAAAATTCTTTCCTAAATACACATGAATATATCAAATACATTGAGTAATAAAAATAGAATCTTTACGATATAATAGACGCCAAAATGTACACTTTTTACCCGACAGCGCGGCGTTACAAGAAGTGAAATAGAACAGAAGCGAAAAGAAATAATTATTTATATCAAACCAGTGTGTGTATTTATATCAAACCATGTAGATTTCTACGTTTCTTTCCATATCTTGAATACGGCTTTATACATTTTAACGTACAAAGATCGTTAAATTCGTCTTGATAACTCGATTAACACGGTACATTAAAATAAATTATAAGCTGGTTTTTATTTTTCAATTTAAATCTTATAATAAGTATCCAAAAATTTACGCAAGATTTGAATAAAACAGAAAACGCAGTTTCATTATTATTTTTTATTGAATCGTAAAGTACATAGGGTAGGGTTATTTATGGAATAACACACCGGACCTCCACAGCTTCACGGCTTTGCATCATACGCGTCGTTTGTCGAAAATTTTCATGACTATTTTGCCTAAACGTGGCTGAATTTCGTTGGTGCAGCCTTGAATCTCATACTTTAATGCACAGTTAGCTGTGGGCATCTTTACATAGAACTGTGATTTCAAATAGCTGCATAAAATAAATGTAATGGTGTTAAATCACGATCTAAAGGGCCAATTCTGCTCACCGTAACGAGAGTTTACACGACTTGGAAACTTATTTTATTTTTTCTGGACTGTTGTTCAATAATGAAGACGTTGTTCTAACGTGTAACCCTCTATTTTTACTAACCCTAAAGCCCTAAAGTGTCAGGTTTCAAATTATTAATATTCTTTGCTTGCAACACTTTCTGCACAAATGGCGACAAATTCAAATTTTGCGTTAATTTTGGGACACCCCTTACATCTTTAGATCATTTGATTACAAAGGTACGGATTAACTAAGCATTTAACCATCCGTTTTATATCATTGAAAAACTCAACCGCATCAATAAAGGTCTTAAAATTTGTGCCCCCGAAACAGTGCGAAACGGTTTTAAATCCGACCCGCAATATTTGCGGGCGTCGTAGAAGGGCGGCGGATCTGACGACCGATACAATCGGCCGAGCTTACCGGACCAGAAAAGCTTCTGGAGGACCCTTCGCATTACAGGGGGTTGGATCATCTGATGAGAAGTGTTTATCCTTGTAAATAATAGTCTGTATTAACTACAAGAGGCGGCGCCATGGTGCACTGTAGCCGAGTTAGACCTGCACGACCGGGTAGGCGCCTACACACTCACACAGAATTACTAAGCAAAGTTGCAGCTATGTAAAGTGTTGGCAAGCAAAAAATAATAATAATTTGAAAGCTTACACTTTAGGGTTAGTGAAAATAGAGGGTTACACTTTAGAAGGGTCTTCATTTAGAGCGGTCTTCATTATTGAACAATAGTCAAGAAAAAATAAAATAAGATTCCAGGTCGTGTAATCTCTCGTTTCAGAGATCAAAATTGGCCCTCTAGATCGTGATTTAAACACCATTAGATTTATTTTATGTAATTTTACATTTGTGTGGCTCTTAGTAAATAAATGTTTTCTTTCTTTCTTTTTAATTATTTTTCAGACTATTTAAATGATAAAGTAACTAAAATAAATAATATACTTTAATATGCATATTTATTATAATTGCATTCAGACTATTCATATACTACAGTAACTTAAATTGATAATAAACATTTATATTATTTATTAATTAAAATTCTAGTACAATTTAAAATAAAATAGTAGAATGTTCAAATTGGCAATTTCACAACATCTGGTTTTTAAAAGTTATCTTAAGACTCGCATGGAAGTTTCCAAACGTCTCTGTCTCCAGTAAGTCCTCGTAAGTTTTGAAATTCAAACGAAATTCTAGTAAGCTTGATAATGGACTCGAACCTTCTGTTGCAGTAAAAACACCAGTCTGTGAAACTGCTGATGAGAATCAATTAACTAGAGAATACAATTATATACTGTTCAGTGTCTTCTGTTTAATGTTAAGGGTCCTTGTAGTTTTTATGTGGCTGGGTCGAAATGATAATAATGATGGCTGGGCTTGGATGATAAATCCTATTCTTCAATTACTATTACAGAATCGATTGTTAATTCGTTTATTAAGAAAAACTGAAACTAAATTTATAGGGTTATTCAGCAGCGGGGTTAGATCATTCGCAACTCTCGGCGACACCACGTAATGTGGTTACAGCCTGATCGCACGTCCAGAAACCATCCTTACCTAGGACACACCTGGTCTATCTCTCTGCGACTACGGGAAAATCGAGTGATTTAAGTCGGTACGACTCCGACCTAGCCATCTCTGAACCCCTGCTAAGATGGTACCCGTTTACACACGTTAAAAAAGGGTTAGAAACTGAAATTGCTCTTACGTTGTATTGATTTCAGTTCACTAATCCAAATACGAGTATTTTTTTTCGAACACCCTCACACCCTCGTAATCCCCTCAAATATGAACATACCCTATAAAGATTTACAGTCACCATAGGGTCCATGATAATAGAATTTCAATCAGCGGCGCCGGGCGGCCATTGACAGCTAAGACGTCGTTTTGTGGACCTCTCCCCCCCCTGTGGAGGGTACTCCTCCCCCTCCCGCGACCGCTTACATCGAGTACGTGCCTTTTAGAGGACACCTGAAAATAAATGGGGTCCGGGCCAGGGGTATTTGAGACGAGGTGTCGGCCTTGACAAAGTCTATTTGAACTTGTGTTGGGTGATTTAGAGGGATTGCGGCGTTTTATTATATACCACTTTTTTTTTGAGGTTGTGCCATCGCTGCATTACAGCTGAATAGGCCAGGCGCGAGCGTGGAGGCGCAGTGCTGACATGCACACACACAAAGAGATGGCTATGCTATAGTGTTACGTGAGTGTGGTCCATTGTGGTACAAAGGAGGGCAACGCAACTGCATAGACAGATGTTAATGGGCGCAAAAACTAACAACTAGTTATTGCGCTTATACATGACAAATGACTACCGTCGCCGTATGACATCTGTACAGCCAGAGCAAGTTGGTTAGCATTGGCTGGGTACCCTGATGCCCCCCTCCGAAGATGCTGCCACCTTGTCGAGGGGGGCTTGCGTGCCTCTGTGGGTAGCCTACTTAAAGGTACCCTATTATTTACAAGTATACTTATACAAGTACGTTACAAAGCAATTTCGCTACAATGCAGCATGGCACTACCTCTTCCTGAGGTGTACAAGAACAACGTTTTTGTACACCTCAGGAACAGGATCATATAAAAGTGGAGGGGCTTACAATTATTTCCGGGGTACGCATGGCACATGTTATCTTGTCAAGTTTTATGGTCGTAGCTCAACGGAAAGTAAAAATAAACGTTTTGGTCGCCGGCGATGTGTAAGTTGCCTGTGGCCCACTGAGGCGGGAGGAGGAACGAGGGCAGCGCATCTGTATAGCATCCATGTCTATGGACGTCGGTAGTCATGAAAATGACTCCGACTGCTCGTTTGTCCACCCAAACACAGACAACAGACGAACAACAAAGTGATCCTATTTCGAGTTTCTACAAAGAAGTCTCCTGTATACAGGAACTAAGCGACTAATATGTAATTACGGTGTCATTATGTCAGACATTTATCTCGATCAAATATTTATCGAAGCCGCTAGAGGGAGAGGGACCTTCATAAAATAGCCGCACAATTAACTCAATTTCCTCATAACTTATTAACTAATAATTGTATATTTACTTAATGCCCATGATTGCACCATTAAACTTCTAGAATATCTTTGAAAAGAGGTAGTGCCACACTGTATGCAAATTGGGCCAGCACGCCCGGAAGGTACTTCTGGCTTACACGAGACAGGAATAAATTGCTGTGCTGTCGCGTTTAGTGCGATGTGTAAGTAGCCGTTGACCCATGGAAGTGGGACAAGAAAGGAGACGTATAACCTCTATGCGGATGTCTATGGGCCTTGGTGGTTATGAAAATGACTCCTAATGCTAGTTTGCTCCCCTGTATCATAAAAAAAATATGAGCGCATACCTTAGTCCCCCTGGTGTTGTTCTGACGTCACTATGACAACAACAATCAGAAATCTCTCAAACCCACAAAAGAAGCATCGTGTGACCCAAACGAAATTAATCTAGATTCCCAACAATGTAGCGGCGGGACCATTACGCCTCATAGTAGCAAGTCTAGATAAGATCTAGGCGCAGCCGCATATGGGGCATTAAATTGGCCTACGTGCGGCCGGTGACCCGCGCGTCACGAGCCACATTGTAGGGTTTATTTAGGACTTGTTTGGCTCAACCCTCCACGATTTGACTCACGGCAAACTAAACTCAAGATGTAACAAATAACTTGTAACAAGTTATAGTTTGTAACAACTTCTTTTCGTAACATAATAAGAACAGGACAATAGTATGGTTTTGGTAAGCCAAAGCCGTGGAGGTACCTCTCGCTTGATACACGACATGACGCCGACGTAAACTGACAGCTGTGCAGTCGCCTTTCGTGCGGCATGTAAGTAGCCGGTGGCTAATAGAAGAGTTGGAGGACAATTCATCTGAATAATATCATGATGTCAGTCATAAAAACCGCTCCCACTCTGGACAGAGAAAGACACTGTGTCCCTTTATACTACAAAAAATAAATAATAGTCGCGAGGTAGAACGCTTTTAACATTTTAAATAACAAATAATTTAATAAAACAATAAATACTTCACGGGTAACGATGAAAACTGCCACAAATATAGAATACAGTAAAGAGTTGCTTCACCTTTTACCCCGACAAAAATGTAAGGTTCCCCTGGGATGGAACTCACGCGGATGAAGCCGTAGAGCAGAGCTAGCTATGCATAACGTATGCAGAGCTACGTGCCCGTTCTATCACTATGTGTTCATTCCCATTTCCTATTCCGATGTGACGATCGAAAAGAAATCAACCATACTTGGATGGAGTCTTTACGTGATCTGTGAGACAAAGCGCCGGCTCTTTGGACTGTTATTTAGAAATCCCAATATCACTCTGGCCCGACTCAGTCACCAAACCCAGAACAGCATAATACTTCTTTTTCAAAAACCAATTGTGCTTGAAATAAAGAAAAGTTAAAATTATATTACCTGAAATTATCTTAAACCAAATCTGCGTAGAACTTACCTGTAAACAAATAACAGAATTATCAATTAAATTAGTTAAGAAAAACAGCATCATTTGGGAAGGGTCTTCAACGGTTTTTCAAATATAAAAAAAATTGTGTGTGAGCACCAACACCCGACTTTACTTGAACGAATTTGATTCTGAAGAAAAATAGGTAGGGAACGTAATAGTACATCACACAATATAAGGAGTAAACTACACAACATATATTTTTTTATAGTATAGAAGAGCAAATAAGCAGCGCATCTGTATAGCCTCTATGCGGATGTTTGTGGGCGTCGGTAGTCATGAAAATGGCTCCGGCTGCTCGTTTGCCCTCATATATCATAAAAAAAAAATTAAAAAAAAATAAGCAGGCATATTCATGACTACCGACGCCCATAGACATCCGCATAGAGGTGACACAGCGTTGCCCTCCTTCCTCCTTGTCCTCAATGGACCACCCGAAAACTTATATCAAACACACACAGCCACTTTACGTCCCCGGTCGTGACACAATTCGGCTGCAACGCGTGGCACTACCTCTTACAACATCTCACGTACAATACATCCATGCAATAAAAATGTGCTTAAACCTCGCGACCGCCAACAATGGTGTTGCGCAAACCGAGCGACAGGCGACACGGAGATCAGCGCTGGCGCGGGTCGCGGGTCACTAGAGAGCGGCCAATTAGACACGACACAGACCACCGTAACATACGCTAGCTGAGACGAGAGGGGGGCTATTGCGCACACCCTACGATATTCATAATTTATAGCATAGGAACACTAACCTGCGGGGTCATTGGGTGA
Source organism: Calycopis cecrops (assembly GCA_001625245.1). Classification (NCBI taxonomy): domain Eukaryota; kingdom Metazoa; phylum Arthropoda; class Insecta; order Lepidoptera; family Lycaenidae; genus Calycopis; species Calycopis cecrops. The sequence continues at coordinate 659,259 of LUGF01053824.1, forward strand.
CTAAATTGTAGGCGTATTTAGTCACCCAATGACTCCGAATGTAAATGGTTATGCAGTTGCGTCATCCTCCTTCATTCTTTCATCCCGCATTGGGAGCGGCGTGCACTGCACGGGCCACTAAACGCAATAGCATAGACATTACTTCTAAGGAGGTATCATTTCACACATCTCACTTCAGTAGATTCTATCTAGCAACCCTTCAGATTTTCACAAGTAGCTCCACCAATATGTGGGAATTGGAACGTAAGGTGAAGGAAAGAGAGGGAGAGATGTGTGTGACAGGAAATGTCGTTGGGGATTTTTGACGTGGAGCGAAAGGACGAAGGACGCACGGCAAACGACGCACTCTTATAAGATTGAAATAAATCAGTTTTAAGGTATTCTTGTGTATTTCATACTTTTAGTCCCACAAATATGTGAGTGAAATGCATCTTGTTCGTGCCGGTTCGATCAGTTTACAATGTAGTAAAAGCAACCATACACATACATTTTATAAAACCAACTTTCACCCGCGAAGAAATATAAACAAATGATGCTATACTTCTACATATTCCTATTTTTTTTAATAGTTTGTAATGTCGCGTAACTTTCGATTCCGTCTAAATATCGGGATACTTATTTTTTACAAATTGCACTTCGACCGAAAGTACACAAAAAATGAAAAAGATCAATTGAGTCGCATCGGAGGAGCTCAACCATATACATTCTGAAACGAGACTTGACTCTAAAATATAACATCAATTTTGTCAAATTAACATAACTAATTAAGTAAAAGATATTTAATTACATGCTAACTAGCTCAAATTGAACATTAATTTTCCTAACAGCTTGCTATTACATTTTAAACAAACACTAATTAATTAAAAAAGGACTGTAATTATAAAGAGGTCAACAGTTGCACAACGTTTTGTTCTCCAAAATCATCACGCCTACAAGCTTGAATATTAATTACAGTGACGTAAGATAGAGGAGCATCAATAAAGTGCAATTAATATCAAAGGTTGTTGATGTTGAAAAACTTGTTGACCTTATACTTAATTAGATAAACCTACAAAAACGCTATTGTAATGTTTCTAGCCTTCTTTATAAATTGTGCAAATGCGAAAGTTTGTAATTGAAATAAATTGTCAGAACTATATAATTCAATATTATTAATTATTTAAAGTAAATAATAACAATCATATTGTAATTTCATTTGCCCATGTTTGGGTTCGTTGATGAAATCACTATAGTTTTTATACACAATTTGTAATATTTACACGCCTCGATTTAGGCAAACATGTTCTATCATAATTCTCTCTCTGAAGATCTACATGTTTGATTGAGCAAAGTAAATGATTTGATTTGTGTTACTTTTTAGTATAAGGAGACAAAAGAGTAGTAGACGCTTTTCACGACTATCGTGTTCCCTGTTCCCCTTCTATACCACAGATAAAACAGTAAGGACACGAAGCGCGTCAAAATGTAACCTACGTTATATTATGAGCCAGAGAAAGTGTAACTTTACTTAGATTTACACTACATTGGACTAAGTAAGTATTAGAAAAATAAGAGGAGTACCTAAATAAGGTAAAACTGATTGCAGATTTGCTCCCCCTTTCTTTGCCTCCCATTGGTCCTTTTGTATGGATGTGATGACCCTTGTAGCGGGAGGAGGAAGGAGTAGCCTCTATGCGGATGTCTATGGGCGGAGTCATGAAAATGGCTCTAACTGCTTGTTTGTGTTGTTACTTTACGGGTTTTAACACGGTAAAATATTAAAGGCTTGGCCAACACCAGCCGTGGTCACCGTGGTTAAAACCCGTAAAATAATTACAATATGTGTAACAAACACGAAATGTTTGTTTGTTCTTTTTTACTGTAAAAAAATCGCAATTCTCTTACAAAAAAAACTATTGTACGTACGAACATTAGACAAAAAGAAATGTCGAGCGATTTGAGAATAGCGCACTCCTCATGAATGCAGAGTGCTTAGTCCATTTTCACGGAAACGCGTTTTATCGATATATTTTATTCAGACCGCTCGGACTTAATAATGCATATTATGCACTTCGATCTTATTGCCATGAGCATAGAGTCGAGAATAGAACCAGTAGAGCTATGAACTTTTGTGCTAAATATGAATTATTCGAAAACAATTGTAAATGTTCGGTACAATTTGAATTTAATGCGCACGCCATTACAATGGCCGGGGAATAGGGGAGTTAGGGGGAGTGTGTTGAAAGAGCTGAGTCCAGGAATACACGGGAAATTAATTAGAGAATAGAATATAGTAATAAGTAGTGCGGCGGATTTTTTTAAATTATAGTATAAGGGGCCAGTAATCGGAGCCATTTTCATGACTATCTACGCCCACAGAGGGAGAGCATAGAGGTTATACAGATGCGTTGTCCTCCTTCCTACACCAACCTCCGTGGGCTATTTACACACCGCACGAAACGCGACAGCTTAGCTGTCACTTGTAAAGAGTTTCGTGTAAGCGAGAGGTGCCTCCCCGTCGTGCTGGCCTAATTTGGTTACATGCAGGCATACAGTGTAGCACTACCTCTTATAAACATACGCCGGCACGACGGGAGAGGTACCTCTTGCTTTCACGAGACCGGCGTAAAGTGCAACTGTGTTGTCGCGTTTCGTGTGATGGATAAGTAGCCGGTGGCCCATGAAGGTGGGAGGAGGAAAGAAGGCAAAACATTTGCATAATCTCTATGCGATGTCTACGGACGTCGGTAGTCATGAAAATGGCTCCGACTGCTCGTTTCCCTCCTTACATTATAAAAGTACACAACTACGTCAGCTCCCGTGTAACTCATCAACTCAGTCGTACTCAATAATGTAGCGAGCTGGCGCGCCGCCAGGTGGCGACTTGTGAAAATTTCACCCGCCGCTGTTAAAGTTTCAGGCGGACCGACATCCAGCGGGCGGCTGCAGCGCTGCGCGGCCGTTACATGCAGGCGCGGGTAAATCAATATTTACTGTTACCTGTATTATCAAATTTTACGAAAGGGGTTCCACGGATATTTTAATATCATAAGAATTGCGGTGTGGGGAGAGTGACTCCATGAGTCCCACTTCAAAATAGGTTAGAAAGAGGTAGTGTCATAAAGTATTAGCAACGGATTGGGGTGACACGAACGGGGAGACACCTCCAGCTTACATGACACCGCCGTTAAGTGACAGACACACCTTCGAGCTTAGAGACGGGAAAGTAGGCAGGAAAATATCTAAATTACTGACTATACTATTGACTACTGGAGTCATTAAAATTCGCCGACTGCTCGTTTGTATCCATTATATATTAAAAATCTTTGAAAAAAGGCTTTGTATATGTATATGTGTCGAATCGACTGATTCAGTTGCAATTTGTACACAAGGGCCTATGATTTCTAATTGATGGCTACCAACACCTATAGACATACTCATATTGCAGAAGTGCTGCTCTTCTTCTTTTCCAGCTTTTCTGACGACCAGGCTGGCGCAGTGGGTCGCGGGTTCGAATCCCGCCTTAGTCGTGGATGTTTATCTATGTATTATATGTATTTCTATAATAAAAATCTTAAATATATACCATTTCTTAAATTTATAAAACATTAAACATATTCCATTGTCTAGAACCCGTCACACAAGTCCTTACTGTACTTAGCATGAGACTGGACTAACGTGGTCTAAAAACTCCACAGATATTTATTTATTATTATTATATTGCATTTCCCTATTTTTCTTTCCCCTCAAGGACTTGACAACAGGAATATCACAAAATCACGAATAGCGATAGCACAGACTGTGCTGCGGTGTTACGTGAGCGCGGTGCGCGGGCGTGTCGGCCTAATCAGGGTGCTGCTAAGTACTTAGCTGTATGCTCATTTACATTTTATCTTTTACAAAATATTGTAATAGCTACCACTTACTTTCTTCTCTATCAGCCACAAAGTTCTCAATGCGGGGTATAGACTAACCTATTATCTACAAAAGAAACAGTTTTCCAATGTACATGCAACTTCAACTATATTAAATCTTACTCCCCTTTCCAAAAAAATATAACCTCCCGAGACAAATTGTAAAAGTCACAAAAACGATTCGTACCCGCTCGTCCTGACAACTCACAATATACTATTCTATCTGTCTGTTTGGCATTACTCCAGAACTCGCGTATAAAATGGTTAGTGTTTGGTGAAATTTTAATGTAGGTCAGCCATTGTGGTCTGGAGGCAGTAGCGGGTTGACCTTGTTTTGCGCTTTCAGGCAGCACTTAAACGCATGCTCAAGTCAACATACTGACATGAGGTTTTTATTTTTGAGATGGAATACGAAGACCGTGTATCATATTTATGTTTTAACGTTATATTAATTAATTCCATTAAAGATGTTTTATTGTAATAAACTAACTATAACGGACTATATCGTGGTTTATTGAATTATTAAATGTGGTTTATTTAATTATATAAACCCTACGTTTCAGAAGGTTTACAACAACTATTGTCACAGGTGGACTCAATTGACAGACCGCTTAAACTTAGAACATCATTATTTTTGTTGGTGTTCCTTTTTTCTTAATTTCATTTTAATGAGGATATTTGTGGACAAATATTACGACGTCAACTTTGCCAGGGCCCGTCATTACTCTCGAACCCAGGACCTCTTAAGTTCAAACAATTTCTTAAATTGTTTGACTTAAGAGGATGTGTGAACACATTGGTTAGAAACTACGCGTATAAACAAAAGTTGTAAACTGTTTTGGGACTTTGCTTTAATTCTTAGGGACAACGAAATAACTAGAAATTGCTTTTTATTTAAATCTAGGGAAGCGGGCCGCATTTGGCACAATAAACAAGAGAAAAACTTAATTTTTATATTGATACTAATAAAAGCTAAAGAGTTTATCTGTTTGAACGCGCTAATCTCTAGAACTACTTCTCCGAATTCAATAATGATTTCTGTGTTCCATTAGAAGTACGCCGAGGAAGAGGTATAGGCCATGCACTATTCTACTACGAGCAACCGAAGCCGATAAGCGCTGCTAGTAAAATTATGTTCGCTAAAAATTAATTGCATAGTGCGTCCCCGGACGCGCGTTTTCATTTTTAATTAAAGGAAAATCAGAGGGAAATTGGACCGTCCCTCCAGACAGACCAAGCGGTCTGTGGCGATGGCTCTCGTAGATGTCAAGTAGCTGGATGATATTGTTGCATGCGGCCACGAATGCGCTTAGCGCATACACATTCGCATATTGAAAATATGTACAAAGGAGAATGCCCATTCTGTATGGGCAAATGTACTGATATTTTTAATTTTGTGTCTCCATCAAATAAGCTTAGTTATAATCTATGATATGATGGAATATTTCAGAGAAAATTGCGACATATTTTGTCGCCGCATTTTCGAGATATTTGGGCATCAAGTTACCATTGAGAGGTTAGGTTCGATTAAAGTAAAAACTAACTTTTTTGTAGACGTAGGAGAATACACTTATGTATAGGAGGCTAGGAGCCCGGTATACCTATGTCGGAGTCGACACTTAGTGCAATACCGACCAAACCCCTGCCCCTTCTGCCGCTTTAATTGGGTCCCGGATTAGTGGGCAATAGGATCCCTCCAGCGACAAGCTGGCCATGGCGAAAAGGCCAGACTTCTCTTTCTTGGGGACTATCCGGCTGCGGTTCCCTACTACGTCGTCGGAACCGTGGAATGGGGTAGATTCAGGTCAGGCACTCCAAAGGAGTACGCCCCCAATGTGTCCCAATCCACGCCGCCGTCTGCTAATTCAGAGGGACGACCCCTCAGCTGAGCTGCTTTTAGCCTGGCCTCTCCCGCCAAACCTGTCCTGTACGGATAGCCCTATCCGGCATAGCCTAAGGGATCACAGAGCGGGGGACATTCACCTTCGGGGAGGAACTAAATCTTATCCTTAACTGTTTCTTGTCAACCTCTAGATCTTGTAGTATATAATCATAACATTAAAATACCAGACGATATGATATTTAAAAATATACTGTCCTTTTTTGTTAAAATCTTAACTCGTCCCAATACCCGATAGTTTTGGTTTAACAATTAGTATAGGCAGGCGCTACAATATCTACTTAATTACGATATAAAAATCAGCCTCGTTATTATTGTTGCATTAATTTATTGTATCAATAGACATTTATGATAAACTATTATTCGGTGCGGAATCGATATGTTAAAGAATGGACATTCATAATATTGACAGGTGAAAATAAAAATGGCGCGGGTATGTAAAAGGCGGAAAACTAAAAGTACTTATTATTTTAAGAAAAAATACCCCATTATAAATATTAGTCAAGTCTATTTTAAAAATCATTATTTGATTTTACTTTTATTATAGTATTTAATTCATTGTGACATAATTTAATTAAGCTTCAGTACTGTGTATGGGCAATCTCTTTTGTTGCTCTGCTTTGGATAATTACCGCATTTTGATGGAACTCGGTGGTGTGTAAAGTGTTCCTATCTAGTAGGATGCATCAGGTAGGTGCTTATGATGGTAGGTACCGATTCTGCTTCGTACCATTGACTTAGTAAAACAATTATAACTCTTTATAATAAGTAATTATAAAATTTTGTTAACAAATCATAATAAAAAAAAAAAGTTTGTCTTTATTTATTTTTTTACTTTACTTAACTCAGACATAATTGACTACATTACCCTTCCGCCAACGGTCGAGTAAGCACGCGTATTACGTACAGTCAGCATCACAGGTCGATTAGGCTCCGATTTTAATAGGAACATAGCGATAAATAAACCAGAAGTGAAATCAGACCTTTAATTTCGATCTATGACATTATATAGAACTTTTTTAAAACTACATTTATGACTTGGTCTGCAAATTTGTCGAAACATGTCGGGCCAACCGATATCACGCGAAAAATAAGCTGGCAGATGTTGCTGGGCCACACAATTAGCATAACCGATATCAGATAGGTCAGCAGGGGAGGCGTTTGAAAATATAAAGACGAATTTGGTCGACAATTCATCAGGTGGGAAGAAAATCTTCGTGCAGTAGACGGTGTGGGATAGTGAGTAACGGAAGAACGGTAGTTACGAGGTTCATCGAAACAGGCCTATGCGTAGTGGTGGAACAATCACGCCTTATAATAAAGAAAACTTAGTAAGAGGTAGTGCCACGCTGTATGCTTGCATGCAGCCGAATTGGGCCGGCACGACCGGGGAGGTACCTCTCGCTTACACGAGACCGGCGTGAAGTGACAGCTGTGCTGTCGCGTTTCGTGCGGTGTGTAAGTAGCCGGCGGCCCATGGAGGTGGGTGGAGAAAGGGGGGCAGCGCATCTGTATAGTCTCTATGCAGATGTCTATGGGCGTCGGTAGTCATGAAAATGGCTACAACTGCTCGTTTGCCCCCCTATACCATAAAAAAAAAAAAAAAAAACACTGTATAGTGATAATAAAGAATGGGAAATTCTCACCCGGACACCACGAAACTGAGAGTCAGGGAATACCTTAGGAAACTGAATTCCAATCGTGTGTTTCATCTTTTGGAATGCGTCCTGCACTCTCCAACTATAACCCAAATAACAGACTACTAGTATTCAAGGAGGAATCATAGAAAAGGACGCTAGAGGTTTCACTCTTGGCAGCTGCCGTTGATACGGATATATCTCAATTCGAGTTGACTAGCGGTCAGTAATCCCATCAAGAGGGACACAACAATTTGCGTCATTCTTCTGCAAAGATATGTTCATGAATTTTCGTTTGAAAAATCTGAACATGTTTTTATTTTTGCTGACTATACCTTGACCGACGACTGGATCGGTAATTTCAATTGGAAAGCCGACTTCCGATTGAATTTCAACTTAATTACCGACGCGTCACCGAAAAATAGGAATCCATCCGCCAAATGGAATCCGCAGAAATATTCGCCAGAAAATATTCCAATTTATTCCGTTTAATTTCGCTCTCGCTTATTGTATTCTATTAGGGACGAGGAAAATTTCCAGCATAATAGTTATATTAATAGATGTTATTATAAATGAAGCTTGACGCCTCCAACTTTTCCCAGTAAAAATGTGTAAAGAACAGAATGAATTTACAATAAACCAACTTTTTACAGCGATTTATTTAATTACTTTCCAAGCCCGACGTATCAGAGCATTACGGCACCCATGGTCGCGAGTGGACTGACAATGGTTGCTATAAATATTCTGAATGGTCGGGCTTGTAAAGTAATTAAATAAACCGCGATAAAAGATATGGTAAGAAGTAGTGCCACAGTGTATGCTTGCATGCAGTCGAATTGAGCGGGCACGACCGGGGAGGTACCTGCCGCTTACACGAGGAAGTAAAGTGACAGCTGTGCTGTCGCATTTCGTGCGGTGGTAAGTAGCCGGTGGCCCATGGAGGTGGGACGAGAGAGGAGGGCAGCGCATCTGTATAGCCTATCTGTAAATGTTTGTGGGCGTCGATAGTCATGAAAATAGCTCCGACTGCTCGTTTGCCCCCCTATACCATTACCCAAAAAAAAAACCCGTTTAAGTTCATTTATTGTAATGTTATATTCGCGTAAACTTAGACATCATTAACAGAATGAATTGTTTCCTAAAACCATCTAAAAGCAATTCAAATGGTTCTATTGTCGTATCAGTTGTCGGTAAGATCGATAGGTTTCAAGTTAACCAGACGAGAAGCCGAAGTTTTAGAGAAGTTCCATTTAGGTACAGTAATGTAACCCTTCATTATTTGTTCCTCCTGAGCAAATCCTCAACTATAAGA